>VDFB02075321.1:448528481-448668930 GCA_007258455.2 Sequoia sempervirens
GGGGACTCATTTTCCACCCATGGTGAATGGGTCCCACCTAGGACATGAATCTAGGTGTCAGAAATTAAATGTCACTTAATGTTGTGTGTCGAGAGTATATTCAAGAATACACTTAAATAAAGCATATGAGTGTATAAAGGGGTCAAATAAGTCATAAGAAAGAGATAAATAAGGGGGAAATGCCTAGAAAAGTGTGAATCTTTATTACAAGACTTTACAACACTTGAAAAATATGACTTTTTGATGTGTAAAGAGGTGATTTTTAGGTGAATTATATTAAATAGAGACTAGAATAATGTGGAAATGTCTTACAACACTTCACAACACATTCAAAAGACTTCAATATTTAAATTTTAATGCTTAAATAAGCATATTCAAGCCATGTTGCAACATAAAATCAAGGAAAAATATATAAAACAAAATGGAACAAGACCTAAAAGGCCATGAAAATGATAAGGGACCATTTTTCTATGACAAATTTAGCCCCCACTTTAGTGAGAGGAAGAACTTGTTTCAGACTCACACTAAAGTAGCCATGAACATCGAGAGGAGAGGGTTCAAATGCACTTATGTTAGCAAGATGGAATAACAACAATCAAGAGGGATGATCAAGCCCCCAAGATGAAGATCCCATGGAAAACCAAACATAAGAACAAAGGAACACACAAGTGTTGGGAATTAGATGAAGCTTTGATCATCAATCCAACTAGTTGTGAATCGGATCTAGGAAAAAAGAGAATGTATACTTTCTTTGGGCCCATAGAACTTTGGATCATCTGTGAGGTGAGAAGGGCCAAAATATACTCACTCTAGGGCCACAGAACTTTTGATTTTCTATGGGGTGAGATATCCCAATAAGATTTACATACGCTATTTGGCATGCACTCAAAAACAAAAGTGGCTATGGGGAAATTCATGCCGCTACTTGGGCTTTCCACTCAACCATGCCAAATTTATACCTCATAATAACTTTAACAAGGAACCACAAAGAAAAAGGAAATGAAAATGTCGATTCAAACTTCATGAGACAAGAAAAACTTTGTATGCTTAGAACTCATGAACAAAATAGGATGGCACCATAGGCATGCAAATTGTGTTATGCAAGGTGGCCAAATAAATAAGATGGCACCACAGGCATGCAAGTTGTGTTATGCAAGGTGGAAAAATAAGAATCCAACACATGTAATGTAATGTAATGTGAAAATATGTTCAAGGAGTCTTGTTCAGTTTATGTAAGGTCAATCACTTAGGGAACATTGTGTCTAATGTCTACAAGAGAGGACCAATCAAAGAATAGTAAATTCACAACTTAGGGGATGTAGTTCATCACATCAACCACCAAGAGGAGTGTGATATGCTAAGAAAGATCACACTTATGAAGGACATCACACCTAATGTCATCCACAAAGTAATGAACACGTCATATAAACTACAAGGCCACACTAGGAACAAAGAATGCAAATGATTTATGGTATTGTATGCCCCCCACTTTAAAGGAATTGCTACACATCATTTGTGAGCAATTTCTTTAAAGTAGAAGAAGAAAGAGAATGCAAAACAAGACATGAGAGCCAACTATGAAAGCCCTATGCCAAGTCATATGTTTCGAAGTTAGGCTAATCATTTCAAGGAAAAATGAAAAAGAAAAGAAGGAAAAGGGAGTTTCACCCCCAGAAAAGAAAGCACAATAAACACATAAGGGATCTATGGATTTGGGGTCAGTATGTTAGTTGATGCAATGTTTTTCATGAAAGAGCGTGGAACCATCATCATTCCCCAAATACATAGAATGAGAGGAATGGTACAAAGAGAGCAAAAACAAAAGAAAAAAAAGATTCATTTTGGGTCAACATGGAAGAGGCATTGTGGTCTCGATGCCTTGCATCATCCCCAAAAGGAAAACACAAGCGAAAGGAAAAGAAAACGAAAAAGATTTTGGGTCAACATGAAAGAGACATTTCGGTCTCAATGCCTTGCATATCATCCCCAAAAGCAAAACACAAGAAAAGACAAAGAAAGAAAAAGAGACCTTATGGGTCAACATGGAGGAGACTTAGGGCATCTCTACGCTTTGTGTCATCCCCAAAGGAAAAACAAACAAAAAAAAGAGAAAAAGGCAAGGACCTTTTGGGTCAACATGGAAGAGACTTAAGGTGTCTCTACACTTTGCGTCATCCCCAAAAGGAAAACACAAAAAAAAAACACAAGCAAATTATTGAAAAGCAATGTATGACATATAGAAGAATAGAGATACGAATAGAAGAATTGTACAAAGAGAGATAATATCAAACACACGATATGGGGGAACACTATACATATGTATAAAAGAAAAAAAAAGGAAAAAGGCAAGAAAAAGGCTAGCGAGGCAAAGGAAAATCAACCATCTAATAGGTCATCTACTTCCCAATCATGATCATCAAATTGTAAGGGTGGTTGACCATCCAATGGAGGAATTGCAAGCACCAAGCTAGGAGAATCACCAAGTTGTGCACTTGGTATGAGAGATTTATTGTCTAAGCTCATAGAAGAGGAGAATAAAGAATTCAAATTATTGTGCATCTCTTCATCAATTTTAGCAATCTCTTCATCGTCATCCTCATTAAGATTAATGACTATAGGACGAAGAATAGTGATTTCCAAAGAAGGATGTATCAATAATGGCATTTGTTGGATAAGTTCAAGTTGTTGTGATGGTGGGGATGGACTCTCTTGTGGTATGTCAAGAGGATTACTGGGAATTATTTTTGTCAAGGGGGGAGGTTGAATTTCTTTATTTGTTTCAATTTGTATTTGTCTAGCGAGAAAACAATGACGTCGTCGACACTCTCTAGCAGCTTGATTTCATTTAACTCTATTCTGCAGTTGTTTAGGTGTTAGAGCAGATTGATCAACTGTAGGCTCCTTCATTTTAGAAGGAGACGAATCAACCACTTTCTCCTTGGATTTATAAACTTGTTTAATTCAGGGTGGCAAGGTTGGACTACTCTCAACCTCTCTTGGTCTCTTAAATAAAGAGTTTGAAGGGTCAGATTGCGACAAAGTTGATAAGGGTTGTTCTTTGTTAGAGGTATTGTTAAGCATGGTATCATCTATAATAGGAGAATCATAAGTGGTTGGAGAAACACCACAAACATAAAATTCAACTATCCTTTTGGATTTAAACTTTTGGTATGCTATAGGTTTCTAGGGAAATGTTACCTTTGGACTCGGATAGGGGATTAAATCGGCTATGGTGGACGGTAAAGACTTCATTTTCATGTGGAAACTTAAAACACTTATGAATGACTGATGCGACCACTTTCATTGAGCAAAGCCAAGGGTGGCCTAGCCGCAAATGAAATTGGTTAGATTACAAAATGATAGAAAATCTCACATCTAATGTTTTTAGTACTACTTGTAAAGGTAGCACGATCGATCTAATCATAGGGAAGGAAAAACCATTGTGTTTTTTTATCCATGAATTTTCTTTATCATAATCATCTTGATATAAATTATGTAATACCAAAAACTCCTCTATGATCACATTTTCACCACAAGCAGGAGATCTATCAATATCCCATTTGTGGGCTTATCGTAGATTTTTCTAGCTATATATAGAGAGGACTGTCAGGAAGCTTTGGTAATATGTCTTTATCAGAAAAAGTGATATCAAGAGATTTATTGGTTTTTCCTTTATGAGGGATAACGTCTATTATAGCTATGAGATTATCCATAGGATTACTTTCAAAAACCATTAGAGATATATCATGTTGCTCATTATGTGTATCAACAGTCATTACATTAGTTTTAGAAGTCTCACTAGCCTTGACAAATAAAGTGGTATGTTTAGGCATAGGGTTGATGAAAATCTGTAAGTTCTAGTTAGAAGGTGCAATAGATTCATTGCCTCTATCATTAACACCCGTAATGGTCAATTCACTTCAATCAATGAGGTCTTGAACTAGATGTTTTAGATGCTTGCAATGTTCAGTGTCATGTCCATTTTGGTGATGGAAGTGACAATAAGCATTGGGCGTGAAAGTGGGTGGTAATGGTTGGTTTGGATCAAGCGGTCGGATGGGTGGAAAAGTAAGCATACGTTTTTAGATTAATTGTTTCAATGTATTACAGAGGGAATTGGGTAAAGGAGTGAATTTTCTATTAGGGTCTCCATAATGAAAAGGCATAGTTGTCTTAACAACATCCATGGAATTTTGAACTTGTTGGGTAGGTTGTGGTTGTGAGGATGGATTAAACTGTAAGAAGCCTCTATTCGGTCTACGAAAGTTTTGATTATTATTATTGTTATGGTTGTGATTGTTGTTTTTAGGTTTGTCAGCTCAGCTAGAAGTGGATTTGGAATCATGACTTGAAACCGAGTTATGATATTCACAAAAGGTTGTACATAAATGCATAAACGAGGGGAATTTCATCATAGTTAACTTATCCTGAAGGATTCTATGCAAATTCTTGATGAACATCTTTTGTAGATGTGCATCAGGAATTTTAACATCTATTTGGGCATACATAGATTGATATCTTGAGATAAAATCAATAGTATTTTCATCTGTATTTTTTCTACATCTCATGAGGTTAGCCATAGTTTTCTTAGATGTCATGTGAACTTGAAAGTTACTTATGAAAGCATCCACCAACTCATTAAAGGAGTGGATGGAATGATTAGGAAAATTAGAAAGCCACTCTAAGGCACTGTCTTTGAAGGTCCTAAGGAAAATTTTGGCTAAAATTCTCTCATCAAGGAAAAAATCACTACATAAAGTTGTAAATGTGTTAACATGGTTGAAAGGGTCTCCTTTACCTCCATACTTCTCAAACCAAGGCATTTCTATCCCTTTTGGCATCAAGGTATGCAATATCTCTAAGGATAATGGGTTACTATGGATATGATATGTGATTGGAGCGGTTTGACCTTGGCTAATGGTAGAAAGTTGATGTTGCATGGATGAAACTATGTTAAGGAGTTGTGTAATGATAGTATCGTGGTATGTAGGTTGAGGTGGAAGAGAAAAGGGTGATGGAGTATAAGTCATGTTAGGGGAAGTGAAAGGAATGCTAGGAGGTGTAAAGGTAGTGGAAGGGATTTGTGATGCCACAAGTGAAGTAGGAATGCTAGGTGGAAATATGAAAGAAGGAGCCACATAACTAAGTTGTTGCATAGTGGTAGTGACTTGCAGAGGTGTATAGGTTGGAATGGATGTGATGGTTGAAGGTGGAGGAACTTGAGAGCCTCCTTGACTAACAAGATTGATTGCGGATTGGGTATTAGGAGGAGCATGTTTATTACAAATCTTAGCAATATTCTTTAGAACTATCCAACCATCATCATGTTCAAGCAACTGATGAAGGCTATGAATGGTAGGTATGGTAGTTTTTGATACATTCTCAAGGGTCAAGTCTTGTTGTAAATGTGAAAAGTATTCATGAATATTAATGACCTTATCTTGAGAGTTGTTTTGGGTGTCAACATTCATCAGATGGAAGGGTGAAGGCATAGTAGCATTGTCAGTGCCTAATACACCATTTTCCATACTAGGAGTAGGAGCTCTTGAGATCCCAAGGTCTACAACGAAAGTGTTATCATGGGATGCCATGAGTCTAGAACTTCATCTCACCAAAATATTATCAATGGAATACCAAACACTCATACAAATACCACAAAGGAGGAAGGTGACTCAAATGCAATGCAATCTAATGTAATGAAATGGCAATAACAAAATTACTAGTAACTATAACAAAACTAAAACTACAAAAAAAAGATTGCAGAAAGGAATCCAGAAAATGTTGAAAATAAAGGTTGAAAAAGTATAGAGGGACTGATTCGCCCTAGTTGGCGAATGAGTCCTAGTATGCAATATTTTTGTGATTTTTAGAGTTTTTAAATGTATGCACTTCTAGGATTTTTCACCTAAAAGGAGAAAGAAAGGGATAAAGAATCTAACAAGTTCTCTCAAATATGAAATGATGGATGATATTATACCTAAATGAACTAAACTAAAATCAATTGAATGATTGAAACTAATCTAGATGAATGGAAAACTAAGATTTAAGTTATGTTTGAAAACATAGTGTGATATGCAAACAATGAAGAAATTGAAGAAAATATGCAGAACAAAAGATATAGAGATGAATCTAAGTGCACTTGGATGTAAATTGCTGATGTCGGGATGTTTGAAATGCTAAATGACTTTACTGAAATTTCACAATGGGACTCATTCACCAAGGGTGGCGAATCAGTCCTCCTACTGGTGAAAAAGTGTCGGGAGATTATTTCTAACAATCATGATCTAGAATCTGACAAAATATATATTTTCAGGTCTCAGGTGGGACTCATTTGCCAAGGGTGGAAAATTATTCCACTCCTATATTTCTGGAAAATCAAGAAGCAACTCTACAACATCGGATCTGGAAATATCTAATTGTCAGGTTGTCAAAGTCAATTCTATAGAAAATGAACAGAAATTATTCAACAAGGATGAAATAATGATGAGTTGACTTGAAGCTCCTAATTGACTTGATTTCCACTTTTCAACACCTTTAAACCTGTCAAATCTACAAAACAAAGGCTGCAAATACACATGCAAAGGGGAACAATGTTGGAGGGTTAGCAAATAGGGGTTTGCCATAGTCAAACCCCACTTTGGTAATCAAACCCAATTGAAAAAATGAAATGCAAAGGAAATGATAAATGAACCACATGAAAGTGTTACAAACTTACCAAAATCCTTAATAATGCAAGTCTGAGTAATGTCAATGGCAACTCCAAAGTGCTTCAATACTTTCTTAAGTTGATGTTGTAAGATGCTTGAGTTCTTAGATGTGTGAATGAGATGATGGACTGATCTTAAAATGAGGTGAAAATAACTTATTTATATCAATCTTGTGTCTTAGTAACCATTCATACATCATCACAATCTGCCATCAAGCATATTTTTGAATAAATCCTGAAAGAAATTTGAAATATCTTCAATTTTGGAGCCAAAGGGGACTCATTCGCCACCCATGGTGAATGGGTCCCACCTAGGACATGAATATAGGTGTTAGAAATAAAATGTCATTTAATGTTGTGTGTTGGGAGTATATTCAAGAATACACTTAAATAAAACATCTATGAGTGTATAAAGGGGTCAAATAAGTCATAAGAAAGAGATAAATAACTAGAAAATTCCTAGAAAAAATGTGAATCTTTATTACAAGACTTTACAACACCTGAAAAGAGGACTTGTTGATGTGCAAAGAGGTGATTTTTAGGTGAATTATATTAAATAGAGTCTAGAATAATGTGGAAATGTCTTACAACACTTCACAACACAATCATAAGACTTCAATATTTAAATTTTAATACTTAAATAAGCATATTCAAGCCATGTTGCAACATAAAATCAAGGAAAAATATATAAAACACAATGGAACAAGACTTAAAAGGCCATGAAAATGACAAGGGGCCATTTTTCTATGGCACAGGTACACCACGTAAGGAGAGAACTCTTACATGCACTACTAATAGACCATTGCATCCTACCTTCTTGCCTAGAAATGAAGCAGAAGAGGAGGGTGGTTGTGGGGATGATGAGGTCACATTTGTAGATAGTGTCATGACTATGCACAATGAATGGAATGCACTTCCACAACACATCAAGGAAGTTTTACCCTTCCCTCAGTATATGGGACAGTGAAGAGATAGTAGAAGAACCAGGAAAGAACATATAGACCAAGGCAACAAAACAAGGAACTCAAACAAGCCACAAGAAAACTCACCCTACCTACATTTCATGGTAGTGGAAAGACCAATGCTAGAGCTTGGATTCATAAGTTAGACACCTTCTTGACACTTAGACCAATTCAAGAGGATGAAGCAATTAAATTTGCAACCATGCACCTTGAGGTCATTGCCTATGACTAGTGGCACCATGTTTGGTCACACAAAACCATAGATCGACTCACTCTTATGAGGAGTTTAGAAACAAGTTGATTTCTAGGTTGGATTAGAAGGATGTGGAGGTATACTATAGAGATCTAGCACAATTGAAACAAAGTGGGCATGTGGATTCATACATTAATGATTTTCAAAATATTGTTGTTATGGTTCCTGATATGACTAAGAAAAGGGTAGTAATCTTGTTTATTGAAGGATTCAATGAGAAGACAAAAGGTTTAGTCAAGGCACTAAGGCCTAGGACTCTTCATGATGCTATCCAGTTGGCATTAGAATTTGATACATCACCACCCACAAGTCAGCCCCAAAGGAAGAATTTCAAGTATAATAAATAAGACAACAAGCCAAATGAGAGAATACCCAATTAGCCTAAGCCTATGCAACCTAAGTTGGAGTTTGAAACAAGGAATGAATTGCATAGGAAGAAGTTATCCTTTACGTGCAAAGAATCATGGGAACCTAGTCATAGGTGCGTTGGGAAAGTCAAGGCGCACAACATATAGGTCATCGTAGATAATGATGAGGAGATTGTAGACACAAGTTCAGAGAGTGGGCATGAGGAGTGGCCACAAGAGAACAATGATGCTAATGTAGGAGGTATGGTACATGGATCTATTGCCTCATTATTTGGAATTCCAAAGTACCACCCTTTTAGACTTAGACGAGTTATGTGTGGACAACAGATTACTTGTTTGGTAGATAGCAAGGCAACTCACAATTTTATTGATGAGGGTCTAGTAATGAAGAGAGGATTGCAAGTGGAGGACTTTCTAGGATTTGTGTCATGATGACTGATGATTTCAAAATGAATTACATGCAGAAGGTATTGTAGTTGAGCATTCAGTTGAATGACTATACAATCACTAGTGACTTCTACGTGATTGGAATCAACAAGACCAATCTCTCGGGAATTTAGTGGTTGCATTCACTTGGCAGGTACACTTAATATTTTCAATCAATGGAGTTGGAGTTTATGTCAGAGGGGAAGAGGATTGTGTTGAGAGCTTTGGTAGATGGTGCACTAAAGGTAGTGACTGCAAAGAGACTAGAGGCTTTGTTTGCAAGCAACGAGAATGCAAGAGCAGCTCAATACTATCTTTCGAATTTCCTTCCAAGGATGAAAGGGAATACCGTGTGGATGACCCAATAATGTTGAGCACAAAATTTTCAGAATTGGCAAAGATGACTACAATTGGTCACTTGGGGTTTTGTGCATAGAATGATTGTGTCAGTACACAGAGTTTAAGTGACATTGCTTTTGAGGTTTTGGATCCAGGGATTTGCATGATTATTAGCCTACTTCATAGGGTACTGCAGGGAAATAGACTTGTGGAGTTGGATTGTATCGAAGTAGCGCAGCGAACTTCTACGAAGAATAAGGTATCAGATGGTGAGTTTGTTGATTACATGTTGAGGATTTTTGCACTACTAACCAAGAGAGATAAGGTGATGTTATTTGCATATCTCTTGCAACTTAGTGTATTCGATAGCAAAGTTCACATATTAATGAGGTTAATATGGGATCCTGGAAGTTGGTGTTGGGCATGGAGGTATCAATTGCTTGGGATAGGCAATCTTCGAGAAGGGACGACTGTAATGTACCCGATTTTTGAATTCTCGCCACCAAATTAATTCAATTAATTAAATATTAAATTTTCCAAAAAATATATTTGTGGGCATTTATATTTAATTAATTAATTAACTTTAAAGTGACTTTTTAAAATAATATATATTCAAATATCATATAAATTTTATTTACAAAAGCAAATTAAATAATATTTAAATATTCAAAAGGTGTTGAATTATAAAAAGGTGGCGGAAATGAATTAAGGGTTATCTTTCAAAAAATTATTAATGTGAGAAGATTTGAGAGCTTAGCTTTCAAAGACTCGAGGATGGAAACCCTTGAGCAGGTGGATTGGATGAAAACCCTTGAGCAAGTAGATTGGATAGAAACCTGATTCATCTACTAGGTGAATTCATCTCAAGATTCACAGTTGGATTTATTTTGGGAAATTTGTGAGTCTTAATTGAAGACAAGTTTCAGATATTAAATCAAGTGAAATCTATTTCATAGGCAGCAACAATTTTAGTTTTATCTGTGGGGTTTTATGCCAATCATATGAAATTGATTATATATCAGGTAGCAGTTATTTTATGATGGCTATAGCCTATATAGGGTGAAATATATATGCCTCATTGTTTCAGCTATCAATGATAAATGGTTCAGGCTATATTATTTAATATTCTTGTGCAGAGATTCAATGTTTAAAAGCAATACGTGGGCTTAATATATTTTTATTAACAACTAGTATTTAAGTCTTAGCAGTCGATAATTATTGTTTAATCTGAGGCTAAAGGTTTGAGTATCAAGTTTGAGTATCAAATAGTATATTGGAAGGAATGTTTTTACTCAGCAACCCTTATTATTCCTGCCACCCCTTACATGTTGTCCAGTTGGATGATATCGGGAGCTGTTAGAGTTCTATTGCCACTCATAACAGAGTTTGTGCCATTTGGAAGAGAGTGCCATACAGACAACAATATCCTGGCCAAACCATTAGATGCAAGCAAATTAATTAAGACTGTCGTAAATGTCTTCATCACTAGGAGCCACTGATTAACATAGGGAGGCCTTGAAGGAGTCAACAAGGTCAGCCTTTGTGTGCATGAACTTTGGAAGCTAGTGGAGGAGTTTCAAACTTCAAAGTTGGTTGCTATTCATCACCATATTATTATATCTGCTGCCCTTCCATACTTCAGAAATGAGTCTAAGGGAGCCTTCGTGGACTTGAGAGAAGTCAAAAGAAGTTATCAAGTCTTGTGTGCTTGCCAACTTCTTCATTGCTAGCCGCCAGAGTTGAAGTTGATAATTGAAAGGTTGCCGAATCATTTCCAGGTCAGCATATCAATGTAGAAATTTAGTAATCTTTCTTCTGGGAAAAGTATAGTCCGATAAGGAAGCTTGGTACCCTCTTTATATATCATTATCAAAATACAGTTGCTGAATAATCTTTCTATGATTAATTTCTTGTACTTAACTTGTCAACGAGTAATAAGTTTCAGCAAGTAGAGGCTTAGAAGCTTTACAGGATTAAATATTGCTACACTTGTTATGGGTTTTATGAAGGTATTTGGATATTACTCCTGGATGATGTTAAGCCAGTAATAATGATTGTATTTCCATACTCTTGTATTTGCTATCACCTAGCCCAAACCTATGAATGAGAAATAGAATTCTGAAGAAAAATTCAAGTATTGGTCTATATGTTCCAAATTGTGATGAGTATTATAAGGAGATTTGCAAATATTAGTATATATACATCTGCATATACAGAGGATGTTCTGTTACAAATCAGATTATGCAAATAGTTTGATGAAATGTGTGCATTGACAAACTGGGGAAATCGTAAAATTTCAATCCAACTAGTCCAGGTCATTACATGCCAACAGTACCTCGGTTCTTGTCCTTTATTGGGGAATTTTGACATGTCTCAGACATAACTGATAGAAGGTGAAGAATAACTTATGGAAGAGCAATTGTTTCATCTTCATAACAGTTCTTGTCCTTCTCTCATAGTATGATCAACTATAGATAGAAAGAGATAGACAAAGAAGTAGGAAGATAGACAGCAATTCATCTCTTCATGATGATGTTGTGTACAAAGTGTCTAGATTAATACATTTTCTGTTATGGTCCTGTATGCTTAATATGCTCAATTTTTAATGTATTCTATTTTTGAATTCCTATTTTGCATTTGCTTCCACATATAACATATCTAAGTTCTAGCAATTTAGAGTATTGTCCACATGATATCTCCTGCTATCTGAATCACTTGTTAAAATACTTTATATTTAAATATTTCCATTAGAGATATTGGATTCTATGGTAATACTCCATATTCTCAGGTCCAACAATCACCAGCACCAGTTTAGGAATGGCTAAATCTGGGATGTTAGTGACAAACTGCAGTATATGATTTGAGATGTCTGATAGATAAAAGCCCCTACAACTGTGCTCTTATTCCCTTCAGCTTGTTCGCTGCAACCATGCTCTTGGGCTCACACATTTCCACACCCACATCCTTGCACTCAACATGATTAACAGGTGCAAATCCAGAATCCAAACTCCATAACAAAAAGAATAGACTCTATGTTGAAATAGGAACGAACCAAGATAATAGATTATGGGAGATGTAAGCAATGGAAAGTTGTGACATTGATTGACATCATGTCAGTCCTGATGTTAGACTACATAAAAGTAGCCTTAGCAACATGGATAGTGGGATCTCTCTTTGTCTTTGATCACCTAATCCTTCTCATAAATGGGCCTTTCCCTCACTTATTAACTCCTCCTTTTGAAGCACCCTGACTTTGCCAGTATATAATATTTGATTCTAAAATTTGATGTGTAATATGCTTATATCTACTTTCACATAAAGATTCTAAAATTTTGATCTTTCAAATGGTTATCATATATTTCATATTTAAATTCTATTATTTATTGTTAGATACTAACAATATTTTATAAGAATTTGAGTTTAAAATGAAATTGTATGAATTATGAAAAAATACTTTATCTTAACTATAATATGCCAAAGATCTCTTTGATTTCATTTACTATGTAAAATATGTTACATAAAATTAATATAATTTATTTTTTAATATCATATATTTATATAACACAAAAAATTTAATTAAAAAATTACAAGTTATTACAAATTAAAAATCACCAAAAAAAAAAGCTTATAATTTCATTTTATATTAAATTTGAAATAAAACCTCTACATATCACATGCAACTTGAAAAGTAAGCTCCTTCATCAATGACATCACTATAATACTGTCATTTCCTTCCCAACAATCACATATCACATGCAACTTGAAAAGTAGTCTCCTTTCTTTCAATTATTCCAAGATCTGCAAAATATACAAATAAAAAATTAAATTAAATAATATTTTATAAATAAATATAAATAAATAAAATAAACTAAAAGCTCACCTGAAAAATCCTTTCATATTGAAAAATTCCTAAGCCATGGAAATAAATATTTCAAGACCATGTCAACCCCTTCAAAGTATTTTTGTCCCCATCTCTTTGTTAGAACAACAGAGAGCACCACAGCTCCAAAACCCACACCATATGACAACCCCACTGCAATCCAATACCACACACTTTCCTCGCTCTGTTCTTCTTCATTGGTAGATGAATAAATTGGGGGAGGAGCAAGAGAAAATTCTGGCCAATAGCAGTTCTTTGGGAGTGGACATCCCCATAAATTTGGATTTCCTTCATATGAAGATCTTGTAAATGTTGCCATGTGTCCTCCTTGTGGTATGCTACCTGAAAGGTTGTTGTTGGATAAATTCAAGAATCCCAAGTAGCTCAAAGATCCAAGCCCCGATGGAATCTTCCCAAAAAAAAGATTTGAAGAAAGGTCTAATGATTCCAACCAACTCATTTGTACAATACTATTTGGGATTGTACCATTGAGATTATTCATGGATAGATTGAGCAACATCAGTCCTTTTAACTTTCCTAAATCGAAAGGAAGATTACCATTCAATTGATTGTTGGAGAGGTGAATGGCTACCATGGTGGAGAAAATATATGGGTAGTGCTCATCTCTGCCTTTAGAATCCATATTCAATTCATACTCATAAATGAACCTTTTTGTTGCAGTAGCAAATGCATCAATTTGAGTCATGATGTATCCTTGTTGTGGTTCTATCAACATTGCTTGTAAACTGAAAATGTTGGGTGGTATGAGGCCTGATAGATGATTTGAAGAAAGGTCTAAAATTTGGAGGTACTTCAGCTGCCCAATTTCTACGGGAATGTTACCTTCAAAATTATTTTTTCTCATTGCTAACACTCGCAACTTTGAAAGGTTTCCTATTGAATGTGGAATATGGCCTTTCAATTGGTTTTGCCCAATATCTAGAAAAAGTAATTGTGTACAGTTTGATATCGAGGGAGGTAATGCTCCACTCAGTTGGTTCTTCTTTATCACTAGTGATTGCAGTTGACTTAGCTCACCGAACTCAGATGGTATCATACCTACCAAATTATTACCCCCCAAATACAAAATTCTAAGGGATGAAAAATTGGCTATGCTTGGAGGAATGATTCCACTCAAATGGTTATTTGCCAAATTTAACATTGCCAGTGACAAGCTAAACTGCAAGCTTGGAGGAATATTTCCTATCAATAAATTGTCATTGAGCAACAACACTCGTATACCAGAAGGAAAAATTGATGGAATATGTCCATAAAATGCATTGTTAGACACATCTAGGACCTCTATCGCCTTCCAAGCTGAAGTGTTTAGCAAAAGATGACCTTGCAAATGATTTGCTGTGAGATTGATGTAGCTTAGGTTCATATTTTGTAGCCAAGAGGGAATTTCTCCAACAAGATTACTATCAGCTATTTGCAACTCTTCAAGTGAGAATTGAGTGGAAATCCATGAAGGTATTTGACCATCCGCCTTACATGATGTCAGGTACAAAAATTTTAACTGAAAGGAGGGAATCAAAGTGGTGTTGCTGTTAAGTACACAATTGGATAAGGACAAATAATGTAATTTGCTAAGGTTTTGTAAGAGAGCCTCTAAACTAATACGATGGTCATCTAATACTGAGGATGCAATACTTTGGTTGAATGGATTCCCATCAGCAAAGAGAATGGTAAGGGAGGAGAGCCCAGAGAATGAGGAGGGAAGAGTTCCATTCAGATGATTGTTCGACAAATCCATCATTTCCAGTGAAGAGAGATTTCCCAAGGAATCTGGGATATAGCCACTCAAGTAATTAGAAGAAAGATCTAGGTTAATTAGAGAAGATAGATTAGAGAGAGAGGAGGGAATGCTTCCTGTGAGTTGATTATAAGAAAGAAATAGGCCAGTTAGAGAAGAGAGAGTGGAGAGGGAGGAGGGAATGCTTCCTTTGAGTTGATTATACGAAAGATCTAGGCTTTTAAGACTAGTTGAAGAGAGGTTAGAGAGAGAGGAGGGAATGCTTCCTGTGAGTTGATTATCAAAAAGATTTAGGCTAGTTAGAGAAGAGAGATTACAGAGAGAGGATGGAATGCTTCCTATGAGTTGATTATGAGAAAGATGTAGGCTAGTTAGAGAAGAGAGATTAGAGAGAGAGGAGGGAATGCTCCCTGTGAGTTGATTCAAATAAAGATCTAGGCTAGTTAGAGAAGAGAGATGAGAAAAAGAGGAGGGAATGCTTCCTGTGAGTTGATTGGAAAAAAGAGATAGGCTAGTTAGAGAAGAGAGATTAGAGAGAGAGGAGGAAATGCTTCCTGTGAGTTGATTATAAGAAAGATCTAGGCTAGTTAGAGAAGAGAGATGAGAGAGAGAGGAGGGAATGCTTCCCGTGAGTTGATTCCAAGATAAATATAGCTCTCTTAGAGAAGAGAGGTTAAACAAAGAAGGAGGAATATTCCCACTCAAACTATTAGCAGATAATTCTAGTTGTGCGAGAGAAGAGAGTTCTCCTAAGCAGGGAGGAATAGTACCTATTAATCCCATTGCGGATAGGCGTATGGTTGCAACAAAAGTGAGGGTGCACAAGCTCTCAGATAAGACGCCCTCCATTTCATATGAGTCTGCAATCTCAACACTGACTACATGATGAGTGGTGTCGTCACAGAAAATGCCGTGCCAGAGGCAGCAATCTGTTCCTTTCTCCCACGAACTTAGTACATGATGTGCAGAGTCATTGAGGCCGGCTTTAAAGAGAAGAAGAGCGCGGGCTTCCCTCTCGATGCATCCGCAACAGGGGGAGAAGAAACAGCATAATAATAGAAAACAAAAGTAAGTTGGCCATGAAAGTCTGAATATATAAGAAGAAAATGATTTAAGAGGGCAAATGATTTTGAGAAGACAATACGTTTGCTCCTCAGTAATATATAAGAAGAAAATCCCGAGTTCTATCGTGAGTGACCAAGTCAGCGATTCCATGCTGATGCAATCAATGGAAAATTGAAAGCCACACAAACCTGCTACGACACCGCATTATGAAATATTATATTATAATTATCATGCTTAACGGGTCTTATTATTATTATATTATGAAAATTGAAAGCCACACAAACCTGCTACGACTCATGCATTCAAACAGCCAGAAGACTTTAAGACTCTGGTATAAATATAATAAAACATCACTTTCTATAGACTAGACTTGCCGTAGAAGATTGGAGAAGCCTTAAGGACTTCTACAAAATATTATTTCAGTAATCAAATAAAGTCTTTAAGATTTGGAATTTAATTGTAAAAATTATTTGAAATATAATTTTATTTTATTTCTTAGGAATTTAGATCTCTTCAATAATTTTATAATAAATTAATTTCAAATTTATTTTTTAATCATATTTTAAAAAGTTAATTGTATTATATATTTTTTAATCAGATTATATTTCATTTATAAGAAGATATTACTTTCAATACAATACCTCTAAATTAATATAGATTTTCACTTTTCTTCAAAATTACTTAAACAATCATCTAAATCTAACTTTCTCGCTTTTATTTTTTAAAACTAATTTATGAGTCCATTTTGTCATGCTAAGAAAGGAACCCTTTAAACAAATTAATATACATACCTAACACATATCTCCCTATTATAAATTAAGATTTAAATTATATCACATCACTTTCCTTTCTCTTTTTAAAATCCTAGAGTTTTTTTAATATCAATTTGCAAGTATTTATAGTAAATTAGGGAGTCATTTCTTTAGAATTGACTAGCTTTACAATGACATATCATTTAATAAGTATATATTTTTAATTTTTGTGTTGATTTGTATTTTAAATTATTTATAGGTGATTCAAAAATATTTTTTATCATTCAATAAGATGATCAATTAGACTTTAGCATATAATATAGCATATATATCTTAAGTCATATTATTTTTAATTAATTTATGGGTCCATTTTGTTTGCTAAGAAAGGAACTCTTTAAAAAAATTAATATACATACCTAACATATATCTCCCTATGAGAAACTAAGATTTAAATTATATCCTATCACTTTCTTTTATGTTTTTAAAATCTTAGAATTTTCATAATATTAATTTGCAAGTATTTATATAAACCAATAAGTCATTTCTAATTGAATTGATTTACAATGGCATATCATTTAATAAGTATATTTTAAGTTTACTTGTATTTTAAATTATTTATAGATGACTCAAAAACATAGTTTTATCATTCAACAAGGTGGTCCACAATTAGACCTAACTCAAACATGATAATCTAACATATATATCTTAAGTCATATTGTCTTATTATCTTAAGTCATATTATTTTGAATTAATTTATGAATCAATTTTGTCTTGTTAAGAAATGAACTCTTTAAACAAATTAATATACATACCTAACATATATCTACCTCTTAGAAATTGAGATTTAAATTGTATCCTATCACTTTCCTTTTTGTTTTTAAAATCCCAGAGTTTTTTAAATATTAATTTGCAAGTACATTTATAGTAAACTAGTAAGTTGTTTCTAATTGTCTTGCTTTACAATGACATATCATTTAATTAGTATATATTTTTTAAATTTTAAATTGACTTGATTTACAATGGCATATCATTTAATAAGTATATTTTAAGTCTACGTGTATTTTAAATTATTTATAGATGACTCAAAAACATAGTTTTGATCATTCAACAAGGTGGTCCTCAATTAGACCTAACTCAAACATGACAATATAACATATATATGGTAAGAAATGAACTCTTTAAATAAATTAATATACATACCTAACATATATCTACCTCTTAGAAATTGAGATTTAAATTGTATCCCATCACTTTCCTTTTTGTTTTTAAAATCCCAAAGTTTTTTAAATATTAATTTGCAAGTATTTATAGTAAACTAGTAAGTTGTTTCTAATTGACTTGTTTTACAACGACATATCATTTAATTAGTACACATTTTTTTAATTTTAAGTCATGACTTGTATTCTAAATTATTTATAGGTGACTCAAAAACATAATTTTGATCATTCAATAAGGTGATCCTCAATTAGACCTGAATCAAACATAATAATCTAGCATATATATCTTATATAATCTATGTAAAGTAGACCAAAATATATTATTCTAGAGGCATTTTTTTTTTACTTAATAATGTTATTATTTTATTTCAAAAATAGAAAAATAATATGCCTCAAAAATGATATAGATCAATGTGTGTATATATATATAAGTTTACACGGCAACACAACAATCAATAAATGTTATATTAAATATTACATATTAATTTTAATTGGGTTTATTGAATGATAATATTATATTATTATCAATATTATTGTTATATTATTATAATTACTAAAATATTATTATTATTTTATTTATATTATTATTAATATTAGTATTATATCATTATTAATATATAAAAATATTATTATATTATTGTTATAATTATACTATAATTATTATATTATTATAGTTTCATTATTTTAATATTAGAATTATTATTAATAATATGTTATTATTAGTATATACAATGTTACTATTATATTATTATAATATTATATTTTATTAGTATATATTAATTATATTAATAATATATATTATTATATTTTTATTATATTATATTATATTATTCTTATTATTCTATTAGGGTAAGTGCACAAAGATGGGGGTCAAAAAGTGGCCACCACACCTTTCTAGACCTCTAAAGACCTAAAAGTAAGTGTGTTATAATGTGCTTGCATGATGGTATATTGACCATAAAAACACCAAATCTGAATTATATTTTCCATTTATGTCTTTGGCATTGCAAACTCATAGACTAGCACATTCGAGTGTGCTTGCACTCCTGGAGACCCTATTCTTTGTCATTTATTCACCAATTTGTTGCCAAAATGCTCTCAAGACAAGGTCAAGGTTGAAGAGTTAACTATGTTTAGTTATTTAGTGTAACATTTATATTCAATTAGTTTTTTGAGAGAAATTTATTTAATTTTTAGGAGCTGAGAATGCACCACCAAATGATCAAAACTTTGATTCACCTCCTCATCAAAATCCTACTAAAGAAAAACCAAAACAAACCCCTCTTTTTTTGAACACACACCAGAATACTAAGAAGGCCCGAGTGAATCATTATACCATCAGATCTCAAAACTTTCAAAACAAAAGAAATTTTAAACTCTATCACATAAGTAAGAACATGAAAGATAGAAACAATGCACAATGTACCAAATGTATGTGGAAAACCCCAGAGAGGAAAAACCACTGTGAGAAATGTTGCTAGAAGTTATTGTCCTAATCCAGCCTCACAAATGAATAACATTTACAAATTTGTTTTAGGGCTACAACCCAAGGAAGCTACTACTCCTAAAAAGAGTTTTTAGGGTCACTCCCAAGGAAGCTATAACTCCTTATAAACTTTGTTTTAGGGCTACAAACCAAGGAAGCTACAACTCCCTGAACTAAGAATAAACTTAGGAATGATCTTATAAAATGACATTATTTCCACTGTCTAAAACTAATAATAAGGATCAATCATTTTGATGATTGTAATTCTTCTTTTCCCTTCTCTTTTTGATGATTGCAATTCTATTTTGTCACTTCTGCAAATGTCTTCAAATATCTTATCTACAACTTACTAGATCACTTCTTTCAACAGTCAAGAAGTTTTTCCTTCGGATCATTGCCTCTAGCAAGAAATTAAGCTTGCTTCTTCACTTACCTTTTGTCATAGAGAAATGATTAAATTGAAACCAAACTGTATCTACCATTTCTTCTCTTTCTCTTTTAGACATTTACATAACTATCATAATGCATCATACCTTTTTCAACCACCACCAACCTAGATCAACTAGGTTTACAATTTATACATGATATTACATTGATTACATTCACATGTTGAACTACAACAATAATAATATTACAGTTGCAAGTCATCCAAGATAAAACAAACAATATGAAACGTGTAGAGGGAAAGACCCAAAAGATTACATGTAACACCAAGAAGAGAAACACACCTTGCAAATTCCAACACATGCTTAACTCGGTCCTAAACACTTTTCACACCTTTGATCTTCAATGAACATCATCTGCATGCTTTTTAAATTTAAATTAGGTTAGTCTTAAGCAGAGAACATGAAACTTGTATTATGTCAACCTTCACAACATTGGCGGTGCACATGAATGATAAAGAATTACTTATGATTCTCCTAGATGAGTTGACATGACCCATACAAAACTTTAAAACACTTCTTAGACTCTTCTCACACTTGAACTTGTGGCCAACAACACCAGCATACCTAAGTTGGCTAGGAAAAGCAAAACCCAGTGATACAGGTTCATTCTGGGCCACACTCTATTCTAGAGAAACTAGAAAACACCTTATAGGTCCCTGCTCAACAAAAAACATCACATGATATTTGAGAAAACTCTCACACATCCCTTCCACAACTTCATGCACCAACAAGTTGGTGCAAGCCAATAGATATGAAACCAGTCATTGGACAACACAGTCCTAGACATTGTCACCTCAAACTTTATTTTTGAATGGACTAATGACTTAAAAATTTGGATATAGAACCTTCATGTAACTCACTAAACTTATCCCACATAACCATATCTACAATTGTAGAGAAAATCTAAGCTAAAATTTGCACCACTATGAGCATCCTCACAAAAAGAACACAAACTTCAATCTGTCACTTCCAAAACCACCTTTCCATTAACTCAAATGATCTAAAACTTGGATCACATGTGCCTTGATAATCCATAAAGATATCTTCCAAACCGTAGGAGCAATCCATCACTAGTGAATAAATACGAAGTGGTTCTCAGAGACTCTAGCAACCAAACTACTAGACAACAACTCTCTTTTTCTCTTTTAACATCAATGACAACCAAACTGCAACAATCTCCCCCTTTTTCATTGATGGAAAAACCATCCTCACACCACTTTGGTGTAAAATATCTCTCCCCCTTTGACATCATTGAAGACAAAGGGAAAATGGACTTTCTCTCCCACCTTCAAGCATAATTTCTCCTATTCAAACTCTCCACCTTTCTATGTACATTATCTCCTTGAAACAACTATAGGCTCCCCCTTTTAGCAATGACCACTACCTACTCCCCTTGAGAGGTAGCTCCCATCAGTCCAGGAATAAGAATATGGCTTGAATTACTCTCCCTGGACAAATGCACCAACTATGTATCTAGCAAGGAGGGGCAATTACCCCTAGCTTTTTCCTGTAATACTCAAATGTAAATCCTATGCAAGTGCCTTTGTGAAAATGTATATAATTTGATCCTTTTTAGGTACATACTTCAACTTCACTTCTTTATATATAAACTTCTCTCTTAGAAAGTGATACCTAATTGATATGTGCTTGTTTCTAGAATACATCACTCTAGATTCTTGAAATATTGATAGCACTTGTGTTATCACATGGAATGGGAATGGTCTCATTATACTTTATCAAGTGATATCCTTCAATTTTGCTTCATCCACAACACTTGAGTACAACAAGATGTTGTTGCAATATAATCTACTTCTATTGTTGATAAGGATACTAATTCTTGATTCTTACTATGTCATGAAACTAACCTACTTCCTAAAAAGAAAGTGCCACCACTGGTACTTCTTCTATCATCAACACAACTAGCCCAATCAACATCATTGTATGCATTCAGATCAAATTCAATACCTTTTAGATACCATAACCCATAATTTGGAGTGCTCTTCAAATTTTTGAAGATTCTTTTGACTACCTGCACATGATTTTCTTTAGGATTAGCTTGAAATCTTGTAACCAAACATACCACATGCATAATATTAGGTCTTGAAGCAATTAAGTACAACAAACTTCCAATCATAGATATGTATAGAGTCTAATCATCAAAGGGAGACTTATCATCTTTGTGAGGGGAGACTTATCATCTTTTCTCATTTATGATAACCAATTATCATAGGAGTACGCATTGGTTAGCAATATTCTATGCCAAACTTCTTCAACATCTCTTTGGTATACTTTGCTTGAGAGATAAATGTACCATCATCTAGTTGATCGATTTGTAGACCAATAAAGAAGGAAAACTCACCTATCGAATCATATACATTTCAAAATCCTTTTGCATTTCTTTAGAAAACTTCTCACAGATTTCATCATTTCCTCCAAATATTATATCATCAACATATACAACAATTATCAAAATTCTTTCATCCTTAATTTTGAAGTAAATATTACTATATGTGGTACATTTCTTGAAATATTTGTGAAGAAAGTACTCATCCAACCTTGCGTACCAACCTCTAGGAGCTTTCTTAAGACCATAAAATTCCTTTTTGAGTCTTCACACCATGTTTGGTTCTTCTAATAACCAAAATCCATCATGTTGTTCTTGTAGCATTGAAAAAAGTAACCCTTTTTCATGCTTAGTTTAGAAATAATTAATTAATGATAAAATGGACTTAATTTTTCCTTATTTAGGGTGTTGTAAAGTGCTTTCTTACACTTTCACATTAATCTAGGGCTTTATTAATAATAGACAATCTAACCATTGTGTTTAAAGTTGTTGAGATAAACAAAGAGCTAGAGGATGGTGGCATGAAGAGACAGGATCGACGATCCCTAGATTCAAATATGAAGATATCAAATGGCTAAGTCTGTGTAAACAGGGTTTCAATTGGTAACCAACATAGAGGAATGAATTTATTGGTACAACTATACCTACGACCATTGTTGGTTAAGATTTGATCTGGTAAGTGGCATAATAGATTGCTAAGATAATCAAGATCAAAATTAGATCGAATGAATAGAAGAACGCATTAAATGCATATCTAATTCTAGGGTTTAATAGAGAGTCGATTTGGGAAAATTCCTTGTGACAAAATTTAATGTCATGAGGCTTGATGCAGAGGTATGGTGTAGAGTAAGATATCTGGTAAACCCTGATAATTATTTCCAAATGAGTTGGATAGTGGTGCAAGGCTTGAGATGAACTGATAGCTTGTTGGAGAAGATAGCATGTGTGGAAACCCTAATAGAGTATGTTCTAGATGTTTTGGATGTAGGTACACACCTCGAGACAAGAATTGTAAATCGATGGAGTCAAGAAAAAGAAAAAGAAATTATCTAAGTGTTGAATCTTTTGTATGTGAATTGAGTGAGAATAGTTTGAAAGGGAAAAGAGTGTCAAAAATATTCATGTATTGTTGAATATGTAGCAGAGGTAGAGTCTACAAGAAGAGAGAGAGAAGAGTGAGTAGTGCAGCAGACAAAGAATGCACTAATTTTGTATGAGTAAAACCCAAACAAAAAGATTTTATCTGGGTTAATGTTTTAAGTACAGAAGAGAGAAAGAAGAGAGTGCAAAAAAATGAGAGTGCAGAGAAGAGAGGATGAGTTTCTAAAATTGTAGGAACAGTAGCATAGTGGATGCTTGCAAGGTTTCCAAGCAAGGTATGAGCAATTATAGATCAGACTTGTAACAGAGAACTAGATTCATATGAATCATTTATAATACTATCATTGTAAATCGGATTGGTTGGTGCCATCAAATAACTAATTTAATGCTCAGGGAGTAGGGGATTGGTGTCTCCTTGGAGTTGGTGCTCCTAAATCAGGGATTTGGTGCTTCCTTACTGTTGGTTCCCTTAAAATATTGTAACATAGGATTTGATTGTGAGGTTGGATTAGGATAGTAGATCCTAGAAGTATTTCTCACCGTGGTTTTTCCCATCTTGGGTTTTCCATGTATATCAGGTGTTATGTGATGCTTTATGTGTGTGCATGTTTATCTCTCTGCATGTTTAGTGAATATGCATAAAGAGCTAAAGGAATCAGTATGTTGAAAGTGTTTAGAGATATTTTATGTATATGGTTATATTTGTGTATCATATGTTTAGTTTGCACAAAGGTTTTGAGGGACAAGTTTTAGTATCTACTAATTCACCCCCCTCTCAGTAGATTGCTATGTTCCAACATGTAAAATACAAAAAAAATTATGTATTTTTGTTAAAACACAGATATACTGAGAGGGGGGTGAATAAGTATATCCCTCAAATTAATCCAATTCAAACTTATAACTTCCTTGATCAGATAAAAAATTCAAAGCACAAGCACACAACCATAACACCAAATTTATGTGGAAAACCCTACAAGGGAAAAACTAGGTTGAGAAAGCTTCTTGGAGCTACTATCCAAATCTAGCCTCACAAGGATAAAAAATATTTATAAATTTTTTTGGCTTAAGAGAAAGAAAGTTTACAAATCCCTACCAATTACAACACTCATAAAAATATTTTGCAACCTCAGAATACAAAGCTTGACGAATCAGATAATCAACTTCCTTCGCGCAACACTTCAATTACACTCCTTTAATTTTGGATCACTTACTCCATCACTCACTCACACACTTCTTCCTTTGGCTCACTTCCTCTAGCACTCACTCACACAGTTCTACCTTTGGCTCACTACCTCCAACACACACACTTTTTTCAGCTCACTACCTTTAGCACACATCAAATACTTCTTTATACATTCACACTCATTCCTCTACCTTCAATACACTGATTTAAGCATATGAATTGAATATACACACACAACACCACCACATTGATCACACACTTGATCCCTAATTTATACCTTATGTAATCTTCAAAAAAATTATCCTTGTTGGCCAAAATGAAACATATAAATATGAGATGTGCAATGACCATGATGAGGCAGCTCCAAAACATCCATGGGAAAGGGAAATTGAATACATGATCCAAGTGACAAGATAATAAATACCTATTTTACATCTGCACACAATCCCATGCTAGAACAAATAAAAAACCTTAATACAAACAAATCAATCTACCAAGTCAACCCAATAAACACTTGATCCTCAAATATTGACTCGAGACCACATATGGTACCTTAGAGATTAGATAATATTAAGTAGATCACATCACAAGAATTAAATTATGTTAAAAAATATTTCCATGCCCTCCTATTACAACTTTATACAATATTTAGTTGGCATAGGCAAATAGCCATAGAACCAATATCTCTTGCATAACTAGAAAACACAATCTTGATATACAACATTGAAAACTAGAAATGCAGTACAACATAACACCTAAAACTTTAAATGAAGAAATAGATAGACAATATTGACTCATCCTCCAAACTACAAGACCACACCATCAACTATAGAGAAATGTGGAGCATTTATCTTAAACTTCTTAACTACAACATCATAGTCTTCATTCTGCTAACTCTAGAAACCTTTGCAATAGATTTTATGCTCTAAAAAATAGGAAAATATATGTGTCACACATGATTTTATCTATCTCCCAAATTGTAAGAACATATCTTCAAATGTAGAAGAATACAAAGTATTCTCCAGATCTTTTCTATATAACTTCCTAAACCACTATTAGCATGACACACTTTCATGCTTTCTTTCACAACTTATGCAATGCTTTACAACCAAATATAGTAAATACAACATTCACAACACAATATTAACATGAAGAAACCATAACTTCTTCATAGCATCATTCACTTATATGTGAGCAACAAAAGAGAGGTACAACTATGTATAGCATGCTCATGACAACCAACATTATAACATTGATTGCATCACATGCAACCACCACATACAACCATACTATTGATATCAATGACAATACCAACAACAATATCTATTGTATTGGAATCAATGAAAACACCTGCAACATACTTACAAATAAAAAACTATACCAAAAAATATTAATGTAGGAGTAAGAACGGAGCCTCGAAAGTTCTCAAAACCAAAATAACTTAGCAACACCTATGAGAATCTATAATTTTTAGAAAATATAGACATCAAGATAAAAAAATATCTAAGCCACTCTAAAGAGCACAAAATTTATCTCCAAATCAAAAGAAATATCTCAAAATACAAAGGTCTCAATCCCAAGTTATGAGTGTTTTAAAATCACCCTCCAGAAAAGAAAAAAAAAAAAAAAAACTTCATTGGAGGGGGGCATAATTATAAAGGCCTTGCTAACATCAATAGGGAATATTCTATGAATATTTTAGAATTATGAGCTTAAACTTGATGACCTTCTAACCATTGTGTAATTTGTCTTGGGTCGAAGTCTAATATTTGACGAATATGCCTTCCAACAAAATATTCTTTAAAGTAGTCATATATTCTTTGAAAGTTAAATCTTTAGGTGAAATAGTATGAAAAAATTAAGTATTATTTGAGTTTATGCTGATTTTTATTTAACCAATCACTGTATGTGGTGGCAAGACCACATGGTGGTGGGATTGTGTGGTGGTGGGACCATATGGTGGCAAGGCCACTTGCCCACACCACATGGCACCACAATGGATGTCTTCAGTACACCCATAGGTATTGACAAGTTTGTGGACCTATAATGGTTCATAAGACCTTTGGATTTTTTTTGGATTTTTAATGAAACTTTTTGAAAAAAAAAATCAATATATGTATTTAATGAAAAAATTAAAAAAATCAAATTAATAATATATATATATATATATATATATCAGCAATTGTAGCAGTGGCTACATAATGACCATATAGTCTTACAAGCGACCAAATTGGGGAGAATTTTTCTCTGATGACATGAGACAAAGTTGTTCGATTTTGACAAATTGATAGTTGATCTTGGGGTTTTTGGGCCTTTTGGATGTGATGGTGTAGACACTAAAAAATGTCCTGGTTATGTGAACAACATTTATCCGATTCGATCTCTTGTCTCCCTCACATAACTAAGTAATTTTAATTATTTAATTATTTTGCCACATTCCTCTTTTAATTAAATACTTTTTAATTATTTAATTAAATCACATTCCCTTGCTTTATTCTTCTTTTTGATCAATTACATAAATTACCTTTTAATTGTGTCACTAACATTCTATTTCTTCCTACAGTTAAATAAATTATTGTTTATTTAATTATTCTCTCTTTGTCATCCATCTATAGTTAAATAATTATTTTTAATTACTTATCCATTCTTTGATCTTTTTCATCCTTCTATGGTTAAATAATTATTGAAATTATTTGACTCTCTCTTACCACTCTTCCACCATTAAATAATTTATCTAATTTAATTACTTAATTCCTTTTTCCATTTGTCTCTATATTTAATTTAAATGGTTGCACAATCATTTTTAAATTAAATATTCATTTTACCTTTCTCTTAAATAAATAATTTAAAATAATTGTTTATTCCTCCACATCTTTTACCAAATTAAATAATGTGGTCAAAGATTCCTCTCATGAATTAAATTCCTCCACTACCTTCCCTCCACTTTCTCATTTCAAATTTGGACCGTTGATTTCCTCTAGTCTCCAAAGAATCTTGACCGTTTGTTCATAGTCATCCCTAGCCCACTACTTTGTGGCACATGAATCATCCACCATTGATCTTGGCATCTTCTAGAACTTCAATCTTGTCTATCCATTCGAGAATATCTTCTATAAAATAAGGCTTTCTCCTCCATTTTGGATTTACAACCACATTCTCCAACATTCATGCTACCATATCATTGTCACTTGCAAGTATTCGAGCATTTTGAAACTAAAGGAAATTTTACAAAAGTAGATTTGAGAAGCAAGGGAGATAATCAATCATGATAAGGGAGTTTTATTTTATTCTTTCATTCTCATTTTCTCTCTTTTATCATTTGTACTCTCTTGTTTAGATTTGGGATTTGGGCTTAGTTCTTAGGTAGAGTGGTTGCTACTTGGTCTTAGCTATTTTGTATTTCAAATTTCCCTATCTTCCATTAGTGAACCTGGCATGAAACTAATGAAATTTGTAGAGAAACTCGTGTGTTTATTTTTGTTTTTATTGTTTTGTAGGTTTGTGAGCCACATTCGTGAAAAAAAATGACACAACTGAAGGCGGGGTGACAAAAATTTAAATAATGTTGTAACTGAAGGGTTTTGAGCCACAACTAAAAAATCCAGAGTGATGCAACTGTTAAAATCTAGTGGAATAAAAATTTCTCATGCGTTCAAAATTGCTGATTTGATATAGTATCATGAAGGTGATATAGAGGAGGGTCTGATAAATCAACAGTTGAAAATTCCAACACCTACTTCAGAGAAGGAAGAGATAGAAGAAATCTTGGATAGTCATGTGGGTAGAAGCACAAGAAACAGGCAATATGCAGAGTACTTGGAGAAATGGAGAGGTAGGCTTGTTGAAGATTCATCATGGTTATCTAAGGCTAAGGTTAACCATCTTAGTTTCCCTCTAACTCTTGAGAACTAACAAGGTCACTTTTCAAATTACCCTGGGTGTCTGATGCAGGAGCATCCAACGGTGTAGGGCAATCTTGCTTCACCCAAAAAAATTGTTTTCTTTATTTTCTTTAGTTGTTTTGAGTTCGATGATGGCACTTAAGGGGTTTAAGACTATCAGGTGTCAGAAATAGAAAAAAAAGGGCACTTACTATTTTTAGTAAGTTAGCCAAAACAGGATCATATGGACATGAAATTTTACCCCAAGGAGCAGAGCTGAAAAACATCTCCGGTCGTGAAAGAATCACCTCAATACCCTGCACGGTTTGGGAGAAATTAAAGTTTCTGTCTAGGGAAATTTCTCCAATGCGGCTTCAAATTCAAATATAAAACTTTAGAGGCCTCGAAATAGCTCAAAAAGTGGTTGAGCCGACCTATGGTCAATTCATGTGTTGTAGAGCTCGTCGAGAGCTTTTCGATGATATGCAATAATAGTGAATCGGACGCCCAGATCAAAAGTTATGGCCCTGCAAAGTTGGTCCTCTAAAAGTGAATTTCATAAAAATTTCTTCCTAGGCTAGAAATCTTTCGATAGGACTTTTGGCGCCAAAACAAAATGGGGAAATTTGATCTTTCTAGAACATTCTAGGGTAGTTATTGAGGAAAATAAAAAGGATTAAGTGAGGGTTGTAGAAGGTGGTCCTGATAGTGCAGATTGTGGCTCCAAATAGTAGATTTTCTTTTCTGAGTTGATTTTTGTTGCAATGAATCAAGCCCATGAGGTTGTAGCATGTAAGCTTTGAATCTATAATTTCATTTTCTGAAAATAATTGAAAGTGAATCATTTTTTTGTATCGCATCTCTTGTGTTGGTATATGTTGTGATTTATGTGAGTTTTGGGTAGAGTGGCCCTCATCAGTAGATGTACAGAGTGATTGAGGCTGGCTTTGAATAGAAGAACAGCGTGGGCTTCCCTGTCAATGCATCTACAGTAGAAGCAGAGAAGAAACAATATAATAGTAGAAACCAAAAGTAAGTTGGCCATGGGAGAATGAAATTCTGGGTGAATCAACTCAATGATTTAGCAGAGATTGAGAGGGAAAATAATTTATTTTGTTTGTTGCGTGAGTGATGTGAAGAAATATAAAGAAAACAATAATAGGCGTGAGAAATACATTTGGAAGGGGTGTCCATATATTTTGACATAATTTTTCTCGTGGGAGTAATTATGAGATTCTATTTCTTTTCATGTGCAAGAAACTGAGAAGTAATGATGGTGGAGACTTCTCATATGGAAAAAACAGCCATGACTTATGTATTCAAACATTTTCTCTATTTCTTTTCATGTGAAAATGAGAAGGTCGTGGCTGAAAATAACAACCTGCATTCAAACATTTTCTCATCACTTCTACAAAAGTGGAGTAATTATAAGCCATGATTCATGCATTCAAACATTTTTTCTATTTCTTTCTATGTACATGAGAAGGCAAGTAACTAATGATGGTGCAGACTCGCTATGTGGAAATAATAGCCACAACTCATGCATTCAAACATTTTCTCATCACTTTCTACAAAAATGGGAGTAATTATTAGATTCTATTTTTTTATGTAGAGGAAAATGAGAGGCCAAGTAGGTAATGATGGTGCAAGTTTGGTGTGTGGAAGTAAAATAACTGTAGAAGACTTTAAGATTATGGTATAAATATTATTTGAGAATATTACTTACTTCTTTAATCAAATAAAGTCTTCAATATTTGAAATTTAATTGTAAAAGTTCATTTAAATTTATAAAAAATATAAATTTACTTTATTTCAAAAAATTAAGAATTTAGATTCTATTCAATTTTATTTTTTTAGTCATATTACATCTCATTTACAATGAGACATTATTCTTAATACTATATCTTTAAATTAATATAGTTTTTCACTTCCCTCCAAAATTATTTAAGCAATCATCTAAATCGAAATTTCTCACTTTTATTCTTTTAAATTAATTTTAAATTAATTTATGAGTCCATTTTGTCCTCCTAAGAAATGAACTCTATAAACAAATTAATATACATGCCTAAAATATATCTCCTTGTTAGAAATTAAGATTTGAATTATATCCCATCACTTTCCTTTTTGTTTTTAAATTCTTAGAGTTTTTTAATGTTAATTTGCAAATATTTATAGTAAACTAGTAAGTCATTTATAATTGACTTGTTTTACAATGACATATATATATATATATATATATATATATATATATATATATATATATATATATATATATATATATATATATATATATATATATATATATATATATATATATATATATGTATATATGTATATGTATATATGTATATATATATATATATATATGTATATATATATGTATATATATGTATATGTATATGTATATATATATATATGTATATGTATATATATATATGTATGTATATATATATATATGTATATATATATATGTATATGTATATATATATATGCATATATATATATACTGTATATATATATATATATATATATATATATATATATATATATATATTTGTTTTTAAGTTAACTTGTATTTTAAATTATTTATAGGTGACTCAAAAATATAATTTTGATCATTCAATAAGGTGATCTTCAGTTAAACCTAACTCAAACATGATACAATAGTAAATCATATATTTTTAAAATAGAGTTTATTAATTTTTAATATTCAAAATCATAAGGATAACACTATGTCAACTACAAAAGTTCAAGCCCCTCTTCCCTTTTGTTCTATAAATTTGTTGAACTTTCTCAAATTTTATTTATAATTTATAATTTAAATTTTGAATAAGTGGGGTAATATATATCTTATTGGTGAAATTTACTTGAGAAGATTTATTTTTTTATGTCATTCAACCTGTTTAGTTGTATAATGGGGTAGCATATAATGGATATATTAAGGTAGGTTTATGAATAACTATAATAAACGTGACATTATGATGAATGCATTGGAATAAGTATGTATAAGGGTAAGGTATGGATTGACTCCATAGGAATATGTGTATATGGATGAGTAAAGGCTAGTGGAATGAACCCAACATGTATATGTATCAAGACATTTCCTCAAAATAGACACAAAACTAGATGTGAGAAATGGCATGGTGTGCAAATTTCACTATTAGAATAATGTAGAAAATAAAGCACACTAGGTGGAAATATATAAGGGATAAATTACCATTATTCAAATATTAGATAAATTAGGATTTGAGATTGATAATTAAGTAAAAAGATATTAGAAGTAGATTGAATCACAAAGAAAAAATAAATCTTACCTTGAAATTGATGCAATATTGACTTTGACTATTGAAATATTGTAATACACTAAAGGCATAAAAGTGTGTTCCACTTCAGCACTTATAGGGCCACCAAGATTAGCATTTTTAGCATTTAGTATAATTTGTCAATTATATTAAACAAATTGTCAAGAATTTAAAGATGATGTAAACTAGTGATTTGTGTCATAGACTCAATTTATACTTTTGAGAATTTTAAAAAAATCTACCATTTTTTGATAGTTTTCAATATTTTTATAATACTTTTTATTATTATTTTAAAGTGTCAAATTTAACCACAATGCATAACATTTATTGCAACTAACTTTTTTACATGATTTCTTTGAATTTAAACACAAACTATGGTGCAAATTTTAAAATCTTGTTAAACCCAATGTATTTTTTCCTATTCTTTTTGTTACAAGTATGTTGTAGGTGTTATCATTGATGTCAATAATATGGAGTTTGCTAATGATGTTTTATCTGTTTATGAGGTTGGATGTCATGAGTTGCTACAATAGTTGTTTCCTATTGCTCATGAATAATTAAATGATTATGTGAATGTTGTATTCATTGTTTGTTGATATAATTTGCTTAAAAGAATCTCTTACAATCAGTGGTTTAGGAAGGTGCTCTAAAAATCTCCAGAGAATGCTCTACATTCCTCCACATTTTAAGATATGGCCCTATGGTTTGAAGGATAGGAAAATTCAAGTGTGAAAAATGTGTGTTCCTATTTCTTGATCATAAAATTCATTACAGAAGTTTCTTGAGTAAGTAGAGTAAAGACTATGTTGTTGCATTCTTGGAAGGTTCAGAGAAATGCTCTACATTTCTCCATAGTTGTTGTTGTGGTCTTGTAGTTTGGAAGCTGAGTTTTACATGTCTATATGTTGTGTCTCCTCAAGTTTTAGTTGTTGAAGTGTATCATAAGTCAAGTTTTCAAAATTATATCTCAAGGCTGTATTTTTTGGGTTTACAATAGATACTAGTTTTGTGTTTGTTTGCTTGCACCAACACAATGTTGCATGAAGCTATAAAATAATGTCATGGAAATGTTCATGAATATCTTTTGATTCTTTTGATGTAATTTGTGGGTGATCCCACAATACTAGTTTACAATTTTTGGCCAAACTAGACATTGAACTGAAATTTTTTAACTAAATCTCAATACAAGATCTTATGAAGGAATCTTCCTTGGATATTCTACAAAAAGAAAAGCTTACTGGTGCTACAACAAGAGATTAAAGAAGATTATTGAAAGTGAAAATGTCAAAATGGGTGAAGACTTATAGAAAAAAATTGTGTTGATAGATGGATATGAATCAAATGAGTCCTTTTGCAAAGAAAATGTCAAAGATGAAGGAATTTTAGATTGAAGAGGAAGAAGCTATGGAAAGGATCCCTAAGACTCCTAAGTATGTGCAGAAGAATCATTCTGAATATCCCTAAGACAAGAAGAAAAGATGTTATGGATAAAGAACAGGTAAATCTATGTTTACTCTCTAAAGTTGAACCTAAAACAATAATTGAAGCATGCAAGGATGAGTATTGGATCAAGGCTATGAAAGAAGAACTAATGTAGATTGAGAAGAATCAGACTTGGGAACTTGTCCCAAGATAGTAAACAAGAATATGATTGGAACTAAGTGATTATTCTAGAACAAATTGAATGAGAATGGAGAAGTGGTAAGAAACAAGTCAAGGCTTGTGTGTAAGGGCTACTCACAAGTAGAAGGAATATATTTTGAGGTGACTTTTTCTCCATTTGAAAGAATGGAATCAATCAAGATGTTTTTGGCTTTCGTAGCACACACATATTTCAAAGTATATTAGATGGATGTGAAGTTTTCTTTCTTGAATGGTGAATTAGAAGAAGAGGTATATATTGAACAACCGAAAGAATTTCAATTATTAGAAAAATTGGACATAGCCTATAGATTGAAGAAGGTAGTATATGGATTGAAGCAAGCTCCCAGAGCTTGGTATGAAGGTTGGATAGGTACTTGATACATCAAGGATTTGATAAAGGTACCACGGATTATAATCTTTATTTCAAAGTTGAAAAATATCAAATATTGATTTTGGTTGTGTATGTTGATGATATAATTTTTGGAGGAAATGAGGCTATGTGCAAGACATTTGCATAAATAATTTGAGATGTCTATGTTTGGGGAGATGAATTTCTTCCCTAGGCTGCAAATTAATCAGAAAAAGAAAGGTATATTCATTTCACAATCAAATTATGTCAAGGAAATGTTGAAGAAGTTTGGAATGGAAGATTCTAAACTAGTATCTACTCTTATGGTTACTGGTTGCAAGCTAAGTAAGAATGATGAATCTCCTAAGGTTGATCAAAGGAAATATAGATCAATGATTGCAGGATTGCTATATCTAACTGCTATGAGACCAGATATCACACATGTAGTTTTTCTTGTGGCTAGATTTCAAGAAGATCCTAAAGAGACACATGTTTCAATGGTAAAGAGGATATTCAAATACTTGAAGGGCACTCTAGAACATGGCTTGTGGTATCCAAAGGATACTGATTTTTCTTTGAGTGCTTATACAAATGCAGATTGGGAAGGATGTGTTGATGATAGGAAAAGTACGAGTGGAAATGCATTCTTTCTTGGATGTAGATTGGTGTCTTGGTTGAGCAAGAAGAAAGATTCAATATCTTTATCTACTGTAGAAGCAAAATATATTGTAGCAACATCTTGCTGCACACAGGTGTTATGGATGAAGCAAACCTTGAAGGATATCAGAGTTGTATATGATGAACCAATCTCTATCTTTTGTAACAATACAAGTGTCATTAACATTTCAAAGAATCTAGTAATGCACTCATGGACAAAACATATCTCAATTCAATATCACTTTTTGAAAGAGAAGGTTGCAAAAAATGAAGTGAAGCTTGAGTATGTGCCCACAAAGGATCAAGTTGCTAATATATTCACTAAGGCTCTTCCTAAGGATACTTTTGAGTATCTTTGAGATAATTTAGGGTCATTACCCCTCCTTCTTTGAACTAGATGTGTAAGGATATGTATCATTCCAATGGATTTCAATCTATTCATTCCTTGTTCTAGACTAATGTTGGAGGCTACCTCTCAATGGGAGTAGGTAGTTTTTTTTTTTTTTGTTGTATTTAGGGGGAGTTAATGTTGGTGTAGGTTAGTTTTGTCCTTTATCTGTTGTGTCAAAGGATATGTGTAGTGGTTGTTGATTGGTACAGTTTGTTGTGTGCTCCTAAGGGGGAGTATGCATAGCAGTAAAGAGGGAAAGTGTGTATGTTCGATGCCAAAGGGAGAAAGAGATGCATATTGATGCCCTTTTCCATTAATTTCAAAGGGGGAGAGAAAGCAATGCGAAAAATGTACAATTTTAAAAGGGGGAGAGAGTAATGTGAAAGAAAGAGATAGCTGATATGAAGTAGTATGTTGGTGATCAAAGTTGTTATGTTTTTTTTTTATGGTTTTTCACATCATGTGTTGCCATCAATGACAAATAGGTAGATTGTCATAAGATTGTGTTTTTGTTGTCATTAATGACTGTTGATGGTTGAGAAATTGTGTTGATGATTTGATTAGTTTCATTATGTTGTCATTAGTAAGTGCTACTGGTGTCAACCTCTAGTGTCAACTAACGCTTTGATAAACTTTTGTTGGTGGATGTTGTTGGTTTAGTAAAGATGAGGAAGTGTTGAAGATGGTGAGTATATATATTTGGTGCTTGGTTTCCAAGTGCTTTTGAGAAAATTTGAATAAAAGAGGAAACAGTGTGTGCAAAGATGTTCTAGTGTACAGTGTGGTGTTTTGGTTTTGCTCTGCATTTCTTATATGTTGAAGATCTGCTTGTGTGGTTCAAATATGTTGGTCAAAGGTGTTCAAAGGTTCTTTATCCAAAATTTCTTGGTCTAGATCATTGTGTATAGAGAGTTGTGTTCGCTAATGTGTGAACTGTATGTTGCATTGGTGTTTGGGAGAAATGGTTTTTCTCCATATTTCTCAGTAGCTTGGTTTTTGGACTTGTAATTCTAGAAGTGTGTTGATAATGATCATATCTACCTATAGTCAAAGTTTTTCATGGTTTGGTGCTTCAAGAGTTGGTTTCTTGAGTTACAATGTATGGAAGGTTGTCTGAGTGTACTAGGTGTGTACATTCTTCAAGTGAAAGTTGTTGCAAAGGAATTTGTTGGATTTCAAGGTATATTTGGAATATTCCAGATTATATTCAAGTTTTGTGTGTGGGAAATGAGTCATCTTTGGATTTGAGTGTGTACTTAAATGTTATTGGCTTTTACACTAGTTCAACTGACCTTGGGTGTTTACACTAATTATGCATTTTCTTTGGTAATTGTGGAAGCGTGGTGTGGCATATATGTATCGTTTGGGTTCAAGTTAAGATATGGAGTGGTTCACTTTCATTCCTTTCCACCACGGGAATTCTTAGTGTTGACCTAATTTGAATTTGCATGATTTAGGTGCATAGCCAACCTTGGAGAAAGTTTTCAAGGTTGTAGAAGGTATAAATAAGTGATGAGTTGATGGATAATAGAGCAACGAAGTGTGTAATGCGAATTGTAGAGTTGTGAAGTGAGAATTTGTGAAGTGAAATGTGAGCTTAATGAGTTAGACCACTAGAATTAGTTAGCAGAAGGTGTCTACAATCTTCAAAGAGACTGTGAATATGTTGGTGATGTCGTGGTGGATCTTTTTTGTTGCATTGATATGGATTTCTTATTATAACACTCTTCTTTCTTCTTTTCTATAATCTAGCAATGAGCCTTTGGAAGTGAGCCCTTTGGTAGTGATTCCTTTGTATTTGGTGTTGTAATTACTTATATTGTGAGCTAATCATCACCATGGTTTTTCCTTTCTTGGGTTTTCCACATAAATCTAGTGTTCTATTGTGCATGGTGTTGTGTTTCAATTTATGTTATTTGCTTTCATGCTAAATCATTCTAACAGGTTAAGAGTTAATTTAGTTGATGTGGATCTAAATGCTTAAGAGGGTTTGAAGTATTAATGTACAACTAATTCACCCCGCTCTCAGTTTTCTTGTGTGCATTCAACATGAATTTAGTGCAAATGCAGAGCATATCAAATTGTTGATTCAGTTCACTATGAAGAGTTTTGAGTCTGTATTTTGAGCTTCAATGGAATTGTATTTCATGCATGAGTTAGATGCAATTGTAACAGTTCAAATCTTGTTGTGATCCACATTCTATTCTATCTATTTTCTTCTTTTAGTGGGTAGTGAGTCTACTTAGATAGTGAATCCACCTACAGTGAGAACTTATGTAATATACTATAATCGATTATAATATATTGTGAGCTAATCCTCACCGTGGTTTTTCCCATTTTGGGTTTTCCACGTAAAAATCCTAGTGATCATGTGTTATGTGATGTTATTGTATGTTTACATGTTTTCCTTCATTGCTGCAAATTGAATAAGTTATATGTTGCATGGTTAAATATTTAAATGGTTTAAAAGAATAAAGATTCACCCCTCTTAATATTCCAAGTGTTCAACACACCCAAGATCCAAGGTATGATGGGTTTCATTTTGAGTCAAATTGACTATTGAGATTCAAGGGAAGAATATATGTTCTAAACTCAAGAGAGTTAAGGAATATGGTGGAAAGAGATTCATGTTGCACCATAATCAGGACATTCGGGAGTAATGAAACTTTTGGATGATGTTGAACCACTATATTTCTAGAAGTGAATGCAGAGGTGTGTTGTAAGGTATGTAGCAGAGTGTCTAGAATGCTAGAGGGTCAAAGTAGAGCATCATCACCCAACAAGACTTTTATACCCTCATGAAATTCCCAAGTGGAAATGGTAGATCATCAACATGGATTTTGTGCAATGCCTTCCTATGTCTAGAAATAGACATAATAAAATTTTGGTAGTGGTGGATAGACTCAACAAGGTAGCCCATTTTACACTCAAAAAATTGACTGATGGACCACCAATCATAGCCCAAAATTTTGTGCAATAAGTGTTCAGATTGCATTGTGTTCCTGAGAAGATCATCTCATATAGGGACACCCACATGACTTAAAGGTTTTGGAAAACCTTATTCACCTCACTTGGAACTCATTTGAACATAATTAAATAGCATATCACTTAGAGATAGATGGTCAGACGAAAAGATTGAACCAAGTTTTGGAGGATTTACTGATGATGTATTACATGGATCAACAATACGAGTGGGATGACTATCTTCCTCTTGTAGATTTTACATATATCATTTTGCTATTAAAATGACTCAATTTGAATCATTGTATGGAAGAAAGTGCCGAAATCCTATAAGTTGGGATAAGCTAGAAGATAGGATCAGACTTGGTCCAAAAATGCTATCAAAATGGAAGAATAGATCAAGTTGACCAAGAAAAGGCTAGCAGAAGCCAATGATAAACAGAAAAGTTATGTTGATTCCAAACACATACCCAGACATTTCTCAATAGGAGAAAAACTTTTATTAAGATTCAAGCCTGATAACAGTGCAATCAAATTTGGAAAGTCTTCTAAATTAGCTCCTCGATATATGGGTCCCTTTGAAGTTCTCAAAGAAATCAACCCAATTACCTTCATAATTTCTCTACCTCCATCTCTTGTTAGAATGCATAATATTTATCATGTTTTATATCTTAAGAAGTATGTACCAAGTAATAACCATGTAATTGACTAGAATTCACTTTAGGTTCAGGGCATAGGGGTGTTCATGATCGAGCCTCCCAAGGTGCTCAAAACATGCAGGCTCCACCCACGTAATAGAGAGGTGATGCAATGCAAGGTCTAGTGGGACCAATAAGCTGAAGATGGTGCTACATAGGAAGATTGTCATGAGATAAAACAAAAATTTCCCCATCTCTTGCTTCATTTTGAAAATAGAAATTAAAACTTTTTTTTGTTGTTTTGTTATATGTTATGATACTTTAAATCATCGTGGACGATGATCCTTAAGGGGAAAGATATGTTACACCCCACCTTTGAATTTAAAATTACTTTTCACTTTATGGTAAATGCAATGATGAATTATGTGATTATGAAATTTTGAAAAATGAATGTTATGATGAATTTTATGTGATGTGATGGTTTCCACATTTAATGAATTATTGATGAATATGCAATGATATGAATATGATGTAAATGTTACAACTAACTACTCGTCTATTTTTCCAAGTGAAAATGTAGGTAAGTCTTCACGCCCTCCAAAGGGAGAGGGATGGTATCACCCGAGAGAAGGGTATGGTCTAAGGGCTTCCTAGCAATGCCATCTTATTTTCTTTGCACCGCATAGGTCAAGTTTTAGTTACCGTTGATTCAATGTCATTCTAGGGTTTTCAGTTAACCATGTCACTATATATTATTATTATCTTCATCTTTGATTTAATTGTAAACTTATTGAATTATGTGATAAGCATCTTATATATAATATGGAAAGATATGTATGTATATATAAATGTTATTAAAAGAGCACATAAGTACATGTATGTGTATGCTTATATGGTATATATTTACACATTTACAATGATTAAACGTCAATGTATATATCTATTCGTATGAGCATATGTATATATATTAGTGTAAATAAAGTAATATATTAGTGTATATATATACACGTTATGTCAATATTATAAGTATTTGTTATCTAGCAATAGCATGCTTATTAAAGAATGATAGTTGGTAATTGATATTTTTTCGATGTCGATATGGAAAAATGATAATAATGCCAATATAAGGCATGATATATCAATTATTGATTTTGCTTATGGTCAATGCTTGGTGATATTATCATATTTCTAATACTTTGTAACGTATTAAAATTACCTTTTAATGCTTTATTTGAACAGTTGTTTAAGCCGAATGTATGAAATGCTCGAACCTTTGGATAAGGTGGCATGTTTTTCTTTATGTAAACATAGCCTACTATAATGTAATGCACCAAATTTTAGCCTTTGAGGCTGCACAAGAAAGACACGAAGTGGCAGTATTATAATGGATGCAAATAACTTTTAAATTTCCAACTAGCATGGCATATGGCGATGCAATTCTTATTTTGACAACTATTCTTTTTTGTGGGCTATATTTAGCTTTTTATTAAACATTATTTAAAATGTCTTAAGTGCCAGCATTTTCTATAGAGGTTGTGTGGAAATAGCCACAAAGGTGGGAAATATTGGTAATATTTTGGAGGTGGTAATCTGTTCTCTATCGTGGCATTTGCTCGATAGAGGTTGTTCTTTTAACTATTTTTTAAAACACAATCAGTCCAGTCATATCTAGTGGAGCAAGCAAGCAATATCTTCTTATTTTACTTATCTTTTTTTAGTAGAAATAGAAACCTCTAGGGTTTATTGGAAATAGATAATTTCTTTAAATCAGTTATGGTTAAATCTTACTATTTAACTCTTTCTTGTGCAAGAAATAGCTACGTGAAGAGCTAGAATCTGCCATTTATACTATGAGATTCTTTCTTTAATCTTGAAGGAAAATTGTTTCTCTTCTTTCCAATTGGTAAGTTTTAGGGTAAAACGTAAATAATTTGTAAATAAAGTTACATTAGAAGAAATTTTTGGTGGAAAAAATGTGTATCATATATTCTTTGTTTGTGTTTTGAACCAAAGATTAGTTGCTTGTTAATTGAAGAGATATGTAGAAAATTCCAAAGCACAGTCAGTGCTAGACTTTATTTAAAGATGGCTTAACCAAAACTTTATGTCAATTCATTGGGTAATCTTATCCTTATCATTTTTGTTGAAAACGTATGTAATTAAAAATGGAATCTTTTTAAAAGCAAGACCACACTAATTTCCTAGAAGTTTTAAACCCTAAAGGAAAATTGTGTTCTTTAATGGAAAACTCTCATCAAAATGGGGTATTTTATATATGATGTCTATATACTATAGCATGACCAAGAAGGTTAAATTATCATCTTTATTGTCAAGATTTTCCAAAAGATTATTTATGAGAGTAGTTATTCTCATGAGTTTTCGTAAGCTCTAAACTTGTGGCAATTTCCAAGACCCAAGTAGTTACGTGGTGTAACTCAGGTGTTCTAAGTAGTAATAACTAATCGACTCAGTTGAGTTTTGACTTAGGGATTTAGTGTGTGTTAAGTAAAAACTTTAAATATGATTAATCATTGGTCAAATAGCAAGACCAAGTCAACCTTAGGTTAGTTATGGTTCTCCAAGTTGAGTGGAGGTGGGTGAATGAACAACTCAACTCATAACTAGTGGTTGAATATATTTCAAATACTTTGTCCAAAGTGAGTGCAATAGTCTTTGCTTGCACCTATTGGTTCAATGTGTTTCATATTTTCTTAACTAATCAAAGTTGTCATACATGGTTGGAAGGTATCCATAGTTGTTTGATGGTAATGGTTAAGTAGGGCACACCACTAGAGCTCAAATGGAAAAACTAGGGGGGTTCTTAACTATACTCCTTATTGAAGTGTATGGCCACTTCTAGTTAGGAAGGTGTGTGGGGGAGCATCGGTCTATGGTTGGAGGTAAATCACCTAGGTGAAGCTCTCCCTCTTGCAGATGACATGTCGAGTCATGTGAGACATAAAGTATCTAGATATGGGATCTCAGACCTTGCTCCTTAAAATTTTAATGTTATATCTCATTTATATGCAATCATTCATGTGGAAATTGTAAAAGGAAGAGTAAAAAGAGTTTATTTTGAAATGCTTATGCATTAAACTATGTAGTTGAAAATTCAATTATTGAAAGAAAAAAATTACATCATATTTTATGGTGTTGATTTATTTTGTATGGTTAAAAACCCAAGTAAATTCTTTATAGGAGGTGTTTGTTACAACAAATTTCATCTTCCAGTGGGAAAAAGAAAGGCTCCTTCACATAAATTACATTTTTTGTTGACTTCAGTGTAAACAAGGAGGGGTTAGATAAGATATACCATGTATTAAAGAAATATAGGATGGCTCAAGAAATTGCAAGATCCTTTGATCCAGAGGGTTTCATTAATCAGGAACTATAAAGATAACAAGGAAGTAAATTTGTATAGCTTTTGGATTTGATTGTGTGCAAAAAATTTTAGCATCAACATTTCGGATCACACTACATGATCCATCATTAGGATGAAAGAGAGCAAGAGAAATGAAAGGATAATTGCAGACTTAGATGATGGATCATGAAGTGTGATCTGAAATGTTGATGCTAAAAAAATTTGCACACAATCAAATCCAAAAGCTATACAAACTTATGATATGGATTGTGGAAACTTATTATCATTAAAGGAAGTAAATGACGTAAAGGCAAGTGGAAAACCTTCATAAAGGAAGAGGAGGCTAAGGCAAGAAGGTTTCCAATTATCCAGGTGCATTTTCAAAAATAAGAGATCCAAGTGTAAGGATCAAAATGATCTTGCAAAAACATAGATAAAATAATTGGAAAATCCCCAACTCTTAAGGAGAGGCCCACTTATCAGCCCCCTCCCATTCAACCATTTGTTTATTCTTTCAAGATAAGGCCTAGGGGCCTGTAATAAGGGATACAACTCAAGCTTCTTCCCCTCATGCACTGCCACCATCTCTACCAACTTCCCCACAAGCATCTCCATTCCCTCTAAATGTAATCATTATAGAGTCCCCTCCAAGGGAGCAGCCACAAAAGAGGAGGAGGATTGATCAATCACCATTGGTTGACTATCCCATCAATCTGAATGAGGATGATGGAATTAAGGTGACCAATGAAGAAGTGAATAAAGAAATTTCTTCCCCACAAAGAGAAATTGAAATCATATTGCCTCAAATCAAGCTAGGCATCGACGCTATTGGAGGAATGGATAATTTCAATGACATAAGAGAACTGGTCTGCCAACAATTCCTTGATGATAAAGAATTTGTAAAGACCCAATATTTTAGGGACTTTATCTTTAGGTTAAGGAGAGAGGGTTACCATAAAAGGATTGAGATAGCCAAGGTAGGAGTTCTCAAAGAACAATATGATGAAGTTACAAAGAAAGTGTTAGCAGAGATTAATTTCAATGCTAGAAACATCACCCTAGAGGAGGGGAGTAAAATAGTAAGGGATAGTGGGTTGCTACTACTCCCTGAATGGGACATTATTTAGCCATTTCCTTTAATACCATAAGGAGGAAAGACCGAGAGATTTTTCAATCATAAGATCAAGCACATGTTGCACTTATAGGATTTGGGTTCAACCCTAAGTGGGAAACCCTTGCCCTTTGGGCCTTTTCCCCCAATACCAATAAACCTTAGGTTGTAGAAGAATCCCATGATATAATGGGAGTTCTTGTAATAAAGATGGTGTTTAACACCTCAATTGTTGAAGTTGCTACATTAGTAGATGACACCGCTTAATTCAGTAAGGCCACTACAAAGGCTCTACAGGCTGAGTATGGTAAGTTGTTGCAAGACCAATTGGCACTTATAATCGAATATAATAAATTGAAAATAAAAGTATCAAGTAGCAACTCCTCCTCCAATAGATACACAAGAAGCAAGCTATTCAACACTACCAGTAGTAGACTTAATCAAGGAAAATCACTTGAGCTTAAAGAGCATATCAAAATGTTGGAGGATAAATTGAGAAGCATTCAAAGTGACCAATGTGAAGGCATGTTTCATGTTGTGTCAAGCATTTTGGGAAATTTAATGTCTAAAATTTTGAGAAGAGTAGAGAATATCCATATAGATAATACCAATTTGGATAAGGCAATAAAAAGAATAGTAGGAGATAAGGAGAAAACTAAAGAAATCATAGCCAAATGGATCCCCATAATAAATTATTTGTAGGGGATGTATAAAGGATCGGCTCATGAACCTAATCCACCTGAGGAAATTTTTCCAACTTGCAATATGGCCAAAATGGTAGGAGAAATGCAAGGATATATGCATTAGCTTACAAAGAAGGTTAGGACAAGGATCAAACATTTTGAAAACATAGAAATCAGGATCATGCCCTACGTCAAAAAAGAATATGCGGAGTTAAAATACTATCTTATATGGAAATCCTAGTTTAAGTCATTGACTCCTACTTTATCTTTCTTCATCTATGATGATAAAAAAGTTAATATTGAACTCTTTAAGACCTGCATGAATAAGTTTATTGATACTAATCAACTTGTAGAGATGATTTTGAAAAAGAGGCTTATTTAATGTTTTCCAAATATACTTGATATATGTATAATATAGATTTGATCCTTGCATTCAAATGGCCATTAGAAAGGATATATCAAGCCTAGGATGAGAAATATAATCAATTGGAAGGATTATAAGCCTTTTTCCCATATAGGTTAAAGTGATGGGACCTTAAAATTATTTTTAAGTGGCATAATATTTGGTAATCATTTCATTCTTTATGTCCAAGAGGTTTGGTATTATTTTTGTCTCTTATGGTCTACTAAGGGTCAACTCCAACAACTTCAAAAGGGAATGTGTTTTCAATTTGAGATGCAAAGCCTCAATGTATAATCATTATTTCTTTATCATTGCAACATCAACATGTATCTCCTTCATCAATTCAAGCAACCTTTTGTCTTGTAGTGGAATGTTCTTGTCTCTTATAAAAGAAGGTTGTTTTTCTTTTGTCTCTTCCTGGACAAGATTTCCAAATGAAAATGTCACATCTTTCCTATGGCCTGAAGCTTGTTTTCTCCTCTGTTTCTATAAAAGAGAATTTGGGGTCATTATCTCAAGATCTTGGAGAATTTTTTTAAGAGAATTTTGTAAACCAATTTGTATCTATTCAATTTAGGTTTTCCTGTAAAAAATATTTTGATATAATTTTTAGTTTTGTTTGACAATAATAGCTCCATATTTCAAATATATAATGGAAATTTCATAGCCAATTGTCTCCTAACATGTATACCTCTTTTTATTTATGAATAAAATCATATCAAGGATCTTTTTGTCATCTCTACAAACTTTTTGCGGTTGAATGTGTCTTCTATGGATTTTACTCAAGGAGTGAATTAAATATACATGTTGAATAAGAAATTTTGAATGTTTTGAGTGTATACAAGGATTTGTAAGTATAATTGGTTATGAAAATTAAAGGGTAGCAATGTAATGCATTAATGCTAAGCTTTCATGGAACATGGTTAACTATTGTACAAGTTTTCAACTATATCTATCTTGATTCTATTGCCTAGGTCTAAGGCACCAATCTGTCTAAGTGTGTTTGAATGCATCTCTATGGTCGTAAATTTCAAAATTAATTTCCCTTTCAAGCATTATTTATTTGCATGTTCTCAACGGTTAAATGCATGATAACTCAAGAATTTGGCCCATTCAATGTGTTTATTTATAATTCTTGACCATAATTTGAGAGCATTTATGTTTTGACAATATTCAGCAAGCAATTGTGAAAAGATCTCAATGAATATTATGTATGATTACCCTCCTAGATTTTGCAGAGCCTAAAGTGTAGAAGAAAAGCTCTTGTTCCATCTTTTCTTGTTCGTTGGCCAACCCCTTAGGACAATTAAATATAAGAAATAGCTATCCTTTAGATTGTCTTAAGATCCGGTTGGATTAAAACCAAACCAACATAACCAATCATAATTAAAACCATTCAAAATAAGATCTAGCAATTATAGACACAATTTGAGGACACATGATTTACATGGAAACCCTTTCAAGAGAAAACCACAACACAATTTTTCTTATATATATAAATTGTTTCCTTTTCTTTTAGGCCCCAACCTACTAGAGATTCCAATCTCTACTTGACACAAATATAGGCTTCAACCTACTAGAGGCTTCAACCTCTCCACAAAAACTTTAATCTTTCCACACCAACTGAGCTACAACCCAATAGAGGCTACAACCTCTTAATTGATAAGCCCCAACCTATTGATCTTTCAATTTTTGATAAGATATTCTCTTCTACACAAATTTGATTTAACCTCTAAATCTTTTCTCAATCTTCACGAGTTAGAAACCTCTATATTTTTCACTATTCAAAATTTTGATTCAATTTCTAAATCCTCAAAGTTTCTCACAAATATGCTTCAAACTCATATATCTTCCTTCATAAATCTGAAAATTTAATTAATTTTACTAACATAGATTCCTTCCTTTTATTGCATAAATATCTTCAATATAAATTAGAATTACATTTCATTTTTTATACTAATATCCTTTCTTATATTCTAATTTTTTTTTAGTTTTTTGCTCCATATTTTCCTTATATTTATACCTTTATATGCCAAGGGATGCATCCTTTATGAGGGGTATGTCCATTTGAATAGTTATACCCCTTTGAAATCATGTGATGCCTTTTCATAAATAAGTTTTATCCTTTTTAAAGGTTGACTTTAACTAAATTGTACCTTTAGTTTGCTCTAATCTCATTGCATCTTTTCATTTTTTATTAGTACTTGTTGTCAGGCAATACTATTGCAATGAGTTTTATTTTTTCAGTTAATTAGTTATTAATAAGTTAGCTTTCAAACAATCAAAAACAATAATTTTTTTAAAAATAAAATAAAATTTGATTTTGTAAAGTTAACTTGTAAAATATTTGACTTTATAAATTAGAAAAAAAAATTGTGAATATGATTGGCTAAAAAATTTTGTGTGTTATTGACGGATTTTCAGGAAAAGTGAAATGAGCTATTATTTTTCCTATTTTTGATAAAACTGAACTATTATTTTGCCTATTTTTAAGAAAGTTGAACTATTATTTTGCCTATTATTAAATACATCTCAAACTTCTCCACTAAACTTTTGGGCTACCCGATGAGTAGCAACTACCATCCTCTATACTCACCCCATTTTTCAGCTCATGTTTTGATATAGAAAACCTAAAGTGGGGAAAGAAAAAATATTAAATGCATAGAATTTGTTGAGTGCGCACTTAAATTTTTCTTTTTTCTATGGATCCGAATTTGGCTCAGTGATCTAAACATTTTAAGCTCTTTCTCAAAGCTTTTCATTGAATATTTTGTTTATCATATGGATATTGATTTTCAAATTCGTCTCACACACTTTATAATCTTCATTAAAAAACGTATTGCTAAAAATTCTCTCCCAAATATAAATTTATTGAAAACCACACAAAGGGGGTAGGACTCTAATTAATGTGTTTTAGATTTCCAAAACATTTCACGACGTGTCTTCAGATAAAATGCTCTTTAATTTTTTTATTTTTTTTATAAATTCTTCCAATGTTTGAGTATATGTTCTAAACTCTTTTCAGTAAGCTTTACTTTTGACATACACAATTGAAATTTTCAGTTACAAAAAAAACCTTTTAATTTCACATAAATTATATCATATATATATTGTTATTTAACAAAACTATTATATAAACTTTATGTTTAAATAATTATTATTTAATTCTTTCTTATAATTATATTATATAATCAATTCATTTTATTTAATATATAAAAAAAATTATTATTTAAATTTGCATTGTATAATCAATAAATATTAGTTAATTATGAATCGATGGCTGAGAGGAGGAAGGACCAAGGCGATTGCAGGATGCGAGAGTTTCATGGGAATGGCAGACCTCAAGCCAGGTGGCCTTACAACCGATGGCATAGAGGGTGCCTGCCCAATCCTCCATGGGTTGCACCACAGCAAGCATGGAAGGCTTTGGCAAACATTGGCAAGGGTTCCTACAACAACGAAAACGGTGGTATGGAGCCACAGGTTTTTTCAAGAAATAGGTGGGGGTATGCAAATATGCGCCTAATAGAGCCAGTAGATTTTTAGAAAGTGGAAAAGGAGTTTTGGAAGCCAAAGTAGCAGGACGATCAGTTGTCAACGAATCAGGTAAACCCTAAATTTGAGCATACAACTATTGTTTCTTTAGCGGTAGATGGTCAAGCTTGGAATGAGTCTGTGAGTCTACTTAAGGAAAAATATTTCTTTATGAAATGGAGTGGCCCATGGCCGGCTTTCAGAAATGTTAGAAATTGGTGCAATGAACACTGGGGGGAAGCAACCATTCTAAAAACACTACCAAATGGGTTCTACCTGGTTATCTGCCCCAACCCTATAGATAAAGAGTGGATTATGAATGGTGGGATTTTTTAATGGAGGGAAAAGGGTTTTACCTGAAAGACTAGACCTCGAACTTTAATCCTAAAATAGAAACTATTTCAAAGGTACCAATTTGGATCCGGTTGTATAACCTACCCCATGAATATTGGGATATAGAAACCCTAAAATTGATTGGCAACAAACTCGGCACTTTTATCAAAGTAGACGAAGCTATAGCTAATAGAGACTATAGCATGTATGCCCATATCTATATTCTTTGGCAGTCAATACACCCTCTCCCAGCAATGGTAGAACTAAAAACAGGGGAGGGAACTTGGAAGCAAATGATAGAAGTTGAAGAAAAGGTTGAGATGTGTTCTACTTGCAAAGGGGTAGGGCACCCTATCGGGGAATGTAGACAATTAGAGAAAGGAAAAGGTTTGGAGAAAAATTCTCTAACGGATTTACTATTGCTCAAGGAAAATGATTTTAAAGCAGAGGATAATAGCTTTATGGAAGTAATGTTGAGGAAATGGGATAGGTGTGAAGTGGAAGATTGGGGTTTGAGTAACTCCAAAATGGCCCTAGGTCTGTGGCCATATTTTCAGGAAGTGGAAAGGGTTGCAAAAGAATGTCTGGTGCGGTCGGAGGCTATGGAGGTTCAAGGGTTACATGAAGATGTAAACAAGGAAGCACCCTTTGGGTTAAAAATCAATTAGATGGAGGCTTCTGCTGCATTAATAGTTAGTAAATCAGTGGAGCAGGAGGAAGGGCCCAAGGTAGAAATCTCCAAGGAAGTAAGGGATGTCGAACTAGATTGCTATTCAGGAAAGGTAGAGCAAGTTTCACCAAAATTTTCACCTTAGGAAAAATCTAAGGCTCAATTTGTCTCAATGGTTGTAAGCCCCTCAAATAGTATAACAAAATCTGATAGTGCTACCAGAGACATCTTAAATAATCAGAGAGGGGAAAGACCAGGTGAGGAGGTGATGGAAAGCAAGAACTCTCAAAAAAATCACCTCAAGCTGAGAATCATCTTGTAGATGATAACATTGAAATAGAGGAACCATTTTTCAAGGACATACAAATTTCTCCTATCAGAAATCTACAAAGTTCTTTTGAGGAAGAAAGAGAAGAGGGCAGCCACTTTGAAGACTTGGATCTGGATCCCCCATCTAAGGAGGAGGAAGGTGATGGTGATGACTTGGAATTAAGCTCTGAAGTGGGGATCAAAGAAAAAAGAAATATGGCACAAACTTTGGCAAAACATAATAAGGTTATGGTGGGGGAAAAAAAGAAATAAGGTCCTTTTTGTGGAATGTCATGGGCTACAATGCCCCTGACAAGATTCGTTTGATCAAGAGATGTCTTGATCAAACACAAACAGATATGGTTTTATTGCAAGAGCTAAAGCTAAGTGGAACTGAAGTTGAAGCATTTAAAAATCATTTCATCTTTTGGAAGTGTTATATCATGGAAGCTACAGGTGCCTCAGGAGGTTTAGGGATTCTTTACAAAGATGCGATAATGGAGGTCCAGGCTCTCAGATTGGAAAAATCATGGCAATGGGTAAATATTATTTCTAAGCAGCTGCTTTCAATTTTCTTTTTGTTAAATGTTTATTAACCAAATAACGTTTTAGAAATGAGAAGGGTATGGGGTGAGATCTCAAAGGTGATGGCAGAAAATAATGACAGTCTTTTCCTCTTGGGTGGGGACTTTAATGCTATTCTAAGACCGTCGGACAAGAGAGGGGGTCTTGGCTAGTTAAATCAAAAATAGAGAGATTTCAATGATTTTGTATCCAATAATGGTCTTTTTGAGATTCAATTCAAAAATGGGGACTTTACGTGGACAAATAGAAGATCTGGTTTTCTAAATATAGCAGAGAAACTAGACAGATTCTTTATTATTGGGAATTGGGCTAATTTCCAATGGACCTTTCAAGATGAGATCCTCCCAATTACAGGCTCGGATCACTATCTGATTAATGTGTGAATTCAATAGGAGGAAGTGCTTGACCATTTCCCTTTTAAATTTGAAAAAATGTGGTTTAGGGAAGATGGGTTTCTAGCGCTAGCAGCAGGATGGTGGTCAAATGCACCATCAAGGAGGGGAAACAAAGTTTATGTCTTTTTCAAAAAGCTGCAATTTGTTAAGGAATAGCTGAAGAAATGGAATAGGGAAGTGTGGCAAGAATATTTTCTCAAAAAAACTTAATTTAGAACAAGAACTGGGGAAGCTACACTCAAAGGTCATTGAAGGATGGTTGAGTGAGGAAGATTTCCAAACAAAAAAAATGCTTAACAAACAGTATGCGGAGGTTTTGGCTCGTGAGGAAATTTTTTGGAGGCAAAAATCAAGGGAGACCTGGCCTAAGGAGGGGGACCAAAACACAAAGTTTTTTCACAATACAGTAAAGGTCGGGAGATCCTGCAATAATTTTTTTATACAAGATAAAAATGGAATTACCCTCACTGAAAAGGATGCTATATGTAAGGAAGCAGTGCGCTTTTTTACCAAATCCTTTAGCATCAGTTAGGTTGATCTCTCATAGGAGAATGAAGTGTTGGAAGTAATTCCTAGATGTGTATCTGATGCTCAAAATGTGGCACTCACAAATGCAGACACTTTAGAAGAAGTAAAATCCGCTCTTTTCAGCATTGGTGGAGATAAAGCCCCCGATCCGAATAGATTTCTGGCACTTTTCTTCCAAAAGATGTGGGATCTATTGGCTCAAGAGCTATGGTAGGTGGTAGAGGAATTCAAGGTGGAGTGTTTTGTATTGAAATATTTTAACAATACTTTTATTGCTCTAGTCCCTTAGAAAGAAGAAGTGTTATCTTTCAATGATTTCAGACCCATCGACGCTTTATGTAGCACAGTGTATAATACAATCTCGAAAGTGATGGGAAATAGGTTAAAAGGTGTTCTATATGTGGTGATTTTCCAAGAGAAAAATGGTTTCTTTCCAAACCGTTCCATTTATGAAGGCATTATTATTGCACATGAAGTAATACACTCCATATGGTTAGCTAGAATAGAAAAAATGTTAGTGAAGCTAGACATTAGGAAGGCATATGATGAAGTGAACAGAAGCTTTCTCTTAAAGGTACTCAAAAGGTTTGGCTTTAGTGAGGTTTGCATTAAATGGGTGGCAAGTTGTATAAATACTCCCTGGTTCTCAGTATTACTCAATGGTAGCCTGCAAGGTTTCTTTGTTTCTGAAAAATGAATACAGTAGGGAGATCCCATCTCCCCTTTCTTATTCATAATAATGGAAGAAGCATTAGGAAGATTAATCTCTAAAAAGAGGGAGGAAGGGGGATGGAAGGGCATTCGCATAGCGGAAGGAGTTGATCCTTTGTCCCATTTGCAATTCGCAGATGATAATCTTCTCATGGGAGAAGCCTCCTTTAGGGAAGAAAGTTTGATGAAAAATATTCTAGATACGTAGAGTAAAGCTTCCGGACAATGCATAAACTAGAGAAAATCTAAGATTTTCTTTTTCAATACTTTCTATCAGAAACAAAGAGAAATCTGCTCTATTTTGGGAATGAAGATGGGTTCTCTTCAAGGAAGGTATCTAGGTATTCCTTTATTTGGGGGTGCAAGTAAGTCAACGATTTGGAAGGATCTAGTAGACTATTGTCTAAAGCATATGGATGGCTGGAAAAGCAAGTGGCTGACCTTGGCGGGAAGAATCTTAATGCTAAAGTATGTCATCTCAGCCATCCCTATTTTCTCTATGATGTGCCTCAAAATTCCCAAAAAAATTGTCAAGGTAGTAGGGCAGAGAATGAGGAATTTTTTCAAAATGGAACAACAAACTAGGATAAAATTCCATTATTATCATGGGAAAAAAATTGTATGCCGAAAGGGAAAGGTGGTGCGGGGCTAAGAGATTGGTGTCTCATGAATGAGGCATTGGGAGTGAAGCTGGTATGGAATATTTATTCACAGCCATCTCAATTATGGGTCTGTATTTTAAAAGCAAAGTATTTGGATTCAATGGAAAACAGTAGAATCTTCACTATGCGGAATCCCCCCTCCGGTTCAGCAATATAGAATTTTGTGATTTCTTGTCGTCAAGTCATAGTGGACCACATCACCTGGCAGAATGGGAATGGTTCAAAAGTGAAGTTCTAGAAAGATTCATGGTAGGGCTTTCCAGCGTTAAAGAACAAAGAATTGCAGAATTTAAGGCTTTGGTTCACACAACATTGGGGGAAAAGGTTTGTGACTATTTGGAGTTTAGGGGTGATGTTGTAGGGGGTGATTGGGAGTGGAAATCCCACCAAGAGGTTGAGCTATCAGATTGAAAAAAATATCTTATGCAAGGAATTGTCAAGACTAGAAAGATTACGAGATCTAACAAGGAAGAAAAGGTGGTGTGGTGTGGAGCTATTGATGGGAAGTACTCGGTGAAAATACGATACCAATTTTTGGACACAGACTGGTAATGAGAATTGGCCAACTAATTTATGCTGGGGGAAATAATGTCTACCTAAGGCAAGTGCTTTTGCATGGCTAGCAATTTGGGGTCGTATCATTACAAGTGAATGAAGGAAACGTTTAGGTTTTTGTGGACCGACCAAATGTGTAATGTGTTCAGGGGCATAGGAAACCAACGACCATCACCTATTGCATTGTAATTCGACACCAAAGTGTTGGGAGATGCTAAGGAGGTATTTGGGGTGGCAAATCCCTACCCTTGATACGCTAAAGAAGGTCTTTTAGGGTTGGCCTCTACCAAGAAAAAAGTTAGTCTTTTCTTGCATTTGGAAGGTCAGTCCATCCTTGGTAGTGTGTGAAATCTAGAAAGAAAGAAATAGAAGAATTTTGTTAGACAAAGAGACTTTGGAGAGGTTACAATGGAGGATAAACCAAGCCATAGAGGAAGTAGTTGGAGCAGCAGCCTCACATCACTTCAATCCAAGAATCCCCTTCACCATGGCGGATAAACCTATACAAGAGCAGTGGTCAAGTATTTGTTTTTGGCCTGTTAAGGGGCCGGGTTGGGTGAATCTAACTATTAAGGAGCTAAAGGAGGTCACTTGGGAAAGACCATTGGAATGCTGGTGGAAAATAAATTTTGACGAGGCTTCAAAGGGGAACCCCAAACCATCAGGGGCAGGATTTATAATTTAGGATTGGAAGGGAGATGTGCTAGCCTTAGGGGCGAAGAAGTTGGTGGATGGAATAAATAACGCAGCAGAAGCCTTAGCAGCCTTATTGGAAATTAAATGTGGTAAAAATGTAGGAGCAACAAAGATTCACTTAGAAGGGGACTCAATGATAATAGTTCAAGTGGTGATGAAAGGTACAATTAGCGCATGGCACCTTCAAAATATCATCGAGCAAATCAGAGATGAATTAGCCTCTTGTGAAATTTTTTTGGTGAGCCATATTAGAAGAGTGGGGAATGTGGAAGCTGATGTTTTATTTAAATGGGTACTAACTTTTGGTGAAATCATGGATTTTAAGTTGGAAGACTTTAGAGGTGTGAATTTAGCAGATTTATCTGAGAACATTTTTTTAGTACAATGCATTGAATGGGCAAGGTGGTAGACAATGCAAGGTAGTTTTGGCATGACAAGCGAAATGCAAGGAAGGAAAGCGGTGGCTTTGCAATACATGTTGCATTTAATTTGGTGTGGGTTAATCAAGACGGCTTTTTATTCCCTGGCCCTTGGGTTTGATGATTTCATTTGTATTTTGAAGTGGTGAAGAAAGCTCTACAACAAATAAACAGTGGTGGCGGCATTGGCAATACAAGGCTCTAATGGAAGCTAATTTCAATTTTTGTTCATAGAGGCAACTAAGCTCTTTCTATGGAGATGCGTCGGGGAAGAGGTTAATGGGCTTATTTCTTATTGAAGATGGCAAGTTAGTGCAATGTGCAAGAATGATTTTGGGTAGGGACTTTGGAATTCTAAGACGCAGATATAGGACAAATATGGATGTGTATTCCATGATAGTTGTGTGGGGCTTGGATTTGGGAGAATCAATCGAAACGATAAGAAAGGTGATGAAGAAAATCATCCATGAGGATTTCCTGGTTGGCATGGAGACAATCCTCGAATGGGTAGTACTGGGTGTTGGGATGGACATTACTCATGGGATAATTATTGAAGAAATGGAGGAGCTTCATGGGTCAATGGGGCTCTTGTCGTTCATCTATTGGCTACAAGGGAAATGTAAATTGTGATGTCATGAAGAAGCTCAACTTGGATGGAAAGCTTTAAAGCTCTTCATCGAGCTTGTGGAAGTGGAAGAGGTTATGGCATAGGCAAAGGCGAAAATACAAGGTATGGAGGGGAAAGCAAAGCGCCAGCAAAAAAAGAAGGGAAAGTGCCAAAAGAAGCAAAAGTTGAAAGTGGTAGGCAAAGAAGCATTGGTGCCGAGTAGAGCACGTTGATTGAATGGTCTCTTGTCTTTTTTTGCTCTATTTTGAAATTTACGTTTTGATGTTGTTATTATGTATGGAGGATGTTTGAACAATGTGCATGGCGGATGGTAAAATCTTTGTTTTCTGGCTACAGCAAATGATTAATGGCTTTAGGTTTTCTGTAGTAGGAATTTACAGTTGTTAAATAGATGTAGGGGAACAGGGTCTTTGAGTAGTTTTTTTCTACACGTTAAGGTGCTTCTGGACTGAAACTTATTTGCAAAAATGGTTTTTTGGTGGGTACTGAAAACTAGAAAAAGTTGATGTAATTTTTATTTTCAAGCAATACAAAAAAACTCATGTTACCGACCAAAAAAATATATATTAGTTAATTTAATATAATCAGTAAATTTATATTATATTATACATATTGGTATGTAACATAATTATGAGATAAATGTTATATTTATATAATAGTTATCATTTTTTCTTCTAATTATATTATACTATCATTTGATTTTATTTTTATTTTGTTTGATATTTATATTATTATCTTTCCAATATTTAACATTTTAATACGTAATTATTTTTATATAAGTTAATTGATTTTTATATAATATAATTAAAATAAGATTAATAATTATTAATATTAATATAAATGCATGTAACTATTTTTATTATATAGGCATGTATTATCTTACAATTTACATTATAATGATTAAAATATTATTATAATTTTAATAAAAATTAACATTAATGTGACATTTTAAAATGATTATGTTAATACTATAATTAACAAAACTCGCATTTAATTTTATTCACATTAATAAAACTTAAAAAAAAATTATTAAACTAAAATACTATAAAGACAAGTACTAGCCACTCCGTCGCACTTGTCAATTCCTCTTTTGAAGTGCTACATATGAATCACAAATTTAGTCTTTTAATTCACTGCTTACTATAGGTTGACCTTAAAGGAAACGATAATATGGATCTATTTCATTTTATTTGAGCGATGGATATATATGGTCGGCTAGCTTTAGCATGAAAAGGTCGACTTGACAATGGATAAAATAAATTATTTGACATCCTTTATTAAGTTGATCTAACTCCATTTTCAAGCATAAATATTTCTAATGTATCAATCCTTCAACCAAATGTATAAATCAATAACTTTGATTTCTTGTGACATCAATGACAATATATTCAACATATAACACTCAACCAAAGATATACAACATATGGAATTTGTTGTTGGAAGCATTTGGTGCATTATCAATCTGTGAATACCATGTATACACCCTACACTACTATGTAAACATAAGCTTTCATTGAGAGATGGAGATCCCCATTCTTAATAAGAAGATGAGACATGACACTAAGATAAGGTTACCATAAGGAATGTACAACCATGTGAATAAAAAATTTTGCTTGGCACCATTGAAGGAAACATATGGCAAGCACCAATTTGACTATGAGTCCACACAAGCCACCTTGGCTTGGAAGATATACAATTGTGATTTAAAGAAGTTGGGACCACCAACCAACATCATGAAAGATGGAATACATGGCACCAATAGATTGGCCCATGTATGCTTTGGAACTATGTATGTAATAGCCCTGGTTATCGCTAAATGGGCAACTCATTAGCTTGATGTCATCTTCATGTTATTGGCCTATTGGTTGTGGATGTAATATTTTGTGTAGAATGAATAGTATTTACAAGTGTATTGGTGGTCATATGCTACGTCGTACGAATCCTTACTTCCTTCATAAGATCTTTAGTGTCATTTTATCTTCTTGTTGATGTGATTTTTGGTGTTAGCATTGATGGTTGTTCTTTTCCCAAGGTCAACCTATCTCCATTTATGAGGAATGGATACTATTTCTGCAAGGCTATGAAGGAAGCATGACATGTTGAATGCATTTAATAAGTGAATATTTCTCCCCCTTTATGTAGGAAATTTACTTGTGTATCTAATAGAAGACTCTCTCCCTTATTCTATGTACTTGTTTGTTGATCTGTAAGGGGTTTCGTACTCCTACAAGTGCAATCTTCTCTCTACCATTATAGCATGATTATGGCCAATGCTTAATGTTGATTTGTTGTAATTGGTCAAGGTATCATAGAGCTGATTTGATGTAATTTTTCCACTTATATATGTACCCTTGAGGCATATTGTAATGACTAAATTTCTATATAAGCATGTCTTAGAGATGTATTTGGGGTTGTATGGTTGGTTCTTGGGCATGGCCCTACTATAGAGGTGTTCTCATATGATGCAACATGTTTTAGTACATCAGTCAACGGCTTGAGTTGTGTCTCTCATGTTGATATGGTGTTTCAAGTTTGGAGAAGGAATTAAATGTAGAAGTCTCCTCATGGTGTTATCGTCTCCACGTGTTTGGATGTATCTGAAGAGTAAGTATGCTATAGTTTTTCTTGAGGCTACATTTGCTAGCCTAGTATTGTATTGACTAGTTATCCACACAAAGAATTATACATTGTGTCAAAGTGGATTTGAGACACCCCTATAAATGCAATATATGGATTCAAATTGTATATTTGTGGATATTTAAATTATTATTTCATCATGTATATGTTGATGGCGATTTTGGCACCACAACAATGCAAACAAAATATTGCTATTTTGTTTCTCCTGAAAGAGAAAGGCAACACATGGATTCCTTAGCTCCCAAGGTCCTTGTAGTTGGGTCTCAATTGTGTTCATGTTACTCAGTGGTCAATGCAACAGTAATATTCAAGGGGCCTGCTATTGTTGAGCTTCTGGATTATTCTGAGATCAAGCATGAAATAAAACCTACTCTAACAGGGGTTTTTTAAAGAAATATAAAAAAATACGTCAGAGTTTTGAAACAAAAAAGAACAATAGTTCATCCAACCTTAACCAGACTTGTTAACTTCAAGGAATTATAAATTAAAACTATAGAACAATATAAGCTTGTGATTGACACACAGCCTCTTTCATTCACAGTGCTAATTCGAATGACAGATCTTTAAGTTACTATTTAAACAAAACACAGAATAACATTTCACTCCTTGAAGACTTCACAAATCAAATGATCAATTAAGACAAATATCATTCAGGAACACAACATGAAGTAGATTAAACTCTGATTTCTTCTACTGTCAATAAAATAGATAAGCAATATTTACAAAGCTGGCACAATCACCAATGTACAGAGAATCTGTGGCTCCAGATTGTTTCCAACTACACTAAGAGAACTTAGAAAATACATTATAGTTTGTACTAAAACCTTACTACTAACCAAGAAGACAAGAGAAGCTCTCATTACTGAGAATCGAGATGCAACTCTATCTTCTTTTGTTAACTCACTAACTCCTAATAGTTCAAACTCTAAAAGCTATTGATCTAAAAGTTCTTTTAATCTAGAAGTTCTAATCCCTCACTGTCTAATCTAGAAGTACTAACACTAAAAGTTCTAACCTTGGAAGACCTAACCTTTACAAAGAGGCCAGAATGCCTTATATACAGAATGCATTAAAAGGATGTGTTGTCCCCCTGTACTAGGGTTTACAAAATATCTACATCTAGGAGAGTCGGCTCTCAAATCCTTCTGAGGAAAGTCAAAACTGCATTCAATGTGAAGCCCTACTGTCCATGCTAAAAAGTTGTTCCGAGGATGACCTTAGATCTTTTGTAACTACAACCTTTACTCTTTTGTGTGCGTGTCCATCTTCAAACTCTGTTGGGGTGCCTTGAATGCTCAGAATATCTTCATCAATGCTAATCTACCTCTTTGCCAGTAGTCACCATAGGTGTCCCTCTAAGTCACAATTTCTTCTTTCATTTGGCTGCCTTTCTATTATGGACTTCTCTGTTCGTTGATCATCCTTCTGGAAATGCCACCGGGCCCTCTTGTAGATCTAAACATTTCACCTAAGCTAATCCATCGTCACTTGTTCTTAGAAGGAATTCATCTTGCTTACATTCTGGTTGGTCTCCTTACCCAGGGGTAGTCAATTGGTCAATTGTCGCTAGTCAGTCCTCTTAGCCTCTTGTGATTGGTTGAGCGTACGCCACGCGAGCTTTTCAGGTGGTCAAAAGTGATCCAAACAGTATCGCACATCGGTAAGACACCATCGGTGTCTCCTCGATGCGATTTCACCATTGTGGAGTTATTGGCATAGCATATGGTAGTCGGCAAGACGTCTTAGCGAGCAGTAGAAGTCATACCGAGCTCCAAAAGAACATCGACAAGATAGTTGCTCGTTGGTAAGACATCACAGTGATGATATCCCTCTTACTGGCTCAAAGTTTGTTTTCCTTTCGGCAAGAATTCATGTCCTTTGACCAAACATTATGTCGAAGCCACAACCTTCTGCTAACCTTTATTTCCTTCGCTAAGACACCTTGGAGTCGCCTAGACATTCTGTCGAGTGCCCTTTATTCTTTGGCGATTTTGTTTTATTTCGACCAAACCCTGTTGAATCGGCAAGAGATTATACCAATATTCCTTCACATCGGCGAGACCTTTCCTCTTCACCGAGACCTTATATTGAGGTCCCCGTGTCATATCGAAGACTGACCCTTCGGCAAGACCCATGGTGAGCTTTTGTTTTCTCCTTTCTGTCACTGAGACTCTGACGTTTGGCAAGACCTCCTGCCAAAACGACAACCTTCTGTCTACCCATGTTGTCGCGGTAACATCACCTCTTCGGCCAGACATTATGCCAAAGGTTTTATCCTTTGGCAAACCTTTGATTTCATTTGGGGCCTCCTTCCTTGTCACCGAGACATCTGAATATCGGCCAGACCTCTTGGCGCATACCTCCTCTCCCCGAAGGGACATTCTATCGACGTGACCTCCTTCCCTCGCCAAGACCTTATGGTGAAGGCATTACCCTCTTGGTGAGCTCCATTTCTTTCGGTGGGACTTCGCATGGTCGGGGAGACCTTTCTGTAGTCATTCTGACACGGGTGTCTTTGTTTCATATGCGTCGCTGTAGCATTCTCTTGTCAGGGAGATGTCTTGCAGACATCTTATGTCTTGCCGAGGAACCTTCATAAGCCCACTTTTGTTGCCGTAAAAATCTCATTCTCTCCCTGATGGGAAACTTTCACCGTTAGTCGGTAAGACCAAGAGACTTCGCCAAGACCTTATGTCGAATGCTAATTGTTTGACCGAGGTGTTCACTTATAAGCCGATCGGTGAGACACGAAGAACTCGCCATGACCTTACCCTGAATACAAGCCTCTTTCCAAAGTGTAGCTCCTAGTCACCGTGACTAGATTTCATCAACGATACATTACGCCAAAACACCCACACTCTTTCTGAAGACACCCCTGTCGGTGAGACTGCACCCGTTCACCGAGACTTCCTGGAGACATTATCTTGCTTTGTCGATACACAAACCCTCCCTGTCGGCGAGACTCCTAACGACTCCCTTTGCTTAGTCGGTGAGACTTCATCAACTCGCCGAAACATCTTGGCTGGGATAACACCTTATGTCAATATAGGAATCCTCTTGATAACGGTCGGCGAGACATGGAGACTTCACCAAGACCATACGCCGATGAAGATGACTCCTGCCGAAGTGTCTGCTGGTGGTGGTAGTCGGTGAGACTTTAGGGATTCCCTGAGACATCTCGGGGAAGAGAGAACATTGTGCCGACAGTGTATACCTTTTGCTGCCCATTGGTGAGACCCGAAGATCTCGCCGAGACTTCTCTCCGAAGGAAACCCCTCATGCCGATAGGAAATTCATGCCACCGGGACGATGACCCCTGTCTTGCCAACAAATCCTACATATGATTGTTGATCGCTGTGACATCTCTGGGGTCTTTCCGATAGGCAACATAAACACAGATTTGAACCAAACGAACCATGAGTCGGGGAGATCATGATAATCCTATGCAAATATGATCCTTAATGGGGAGTATTCTAATTCTTTGGATTCCAAACAGTCAGAGCCGAGCCACCAGTCAGTAAGAGTCTAGAAAAGTCTTGCCGACTTTTGCCTTAAATGATTTTCATAACCAACTGGATTGAGGATAGCCTTCCAATTGAGCTCTCTTGACAAATACCATCCTGTATGTGATTTAATCCTACATTCAACGAAGAAATCCACAATAAAGATCACACAAACAACAATTAATCAATCAAAATCACCATTGAAATGAATCCTATGCTAGTAAGGTGCAGTTAAATCTTCAAACAAAATGACCACACAAGTAGTTTGGGTTTCAGGTCAACCCGCGGAATCCAGGCTAGGGAGGAATTTTGGAGAATTCTGAGTCAGGCGGATTCCAAAGGAATAAACATGAAAACACCCATTAGAAACCTAATATGATCATTATCAAACAAGGAACAACATGTGAGATCTCAAAAAGCATCAATGAACCATAAAATGCATCATTATTAATTAACCAGCCTTAGTACTGCAAACTTCTTCACCTTTCTTCATATTCTGAGGAGATTCGTGTGGGATGGATTTCTGCGAAAGAGAAAACATTCCCGCAAATCCGGAAAAATCAGGGGACAATGGATTTCGGGAAAATTCGGTCCACGGGGAAATCCGCGCAAACCAAAAATCCCCGAAGACAAGCACTTAGCCAAAGTTTGAGCAGGATCCAGGAAAATCTGAAAGAGAAAGAAATCCACAAAGAAGGGATGGGGAGAAAATCCGCAAAAATCCAAACCAAGAGGAAATCCGCGAAAAAACAACGCCCAGCCGGAGTTCGAGTGGGATCCGAGAAAATCCGGATGGGGTGGAAAATCTTGAACCCAGGAGAAAACCCAAATTCCAACTGAGGCAAAACCAAAACCCAAAGGAAAAGAAAGGAAAAGAAAGGGGGACCCGTTTTGTTCCAACTCAAAATGGGGTGGTTATGCAAGGCATAACAAATGGCAACTTGGCTGAGAAAATGGTTTAACCATTTTCAAGAATCTGAAGGATTCAGCTGCCCAGAACTCCTGGTTCATAAGTATCACAACTCCAGTTGGGTCATTTTTAGAAGCAAGGTTGAGCTAGGATCTCAAATGTAAGTCAATCAATGGCTACCCCCTAAATCAATGTGTGTGCTTGATCGTGCATCACTCTCTCATGAAGTTTTCCTCATCTTTTGGACAACAATGTGTAAGATTTGAGCTACATGACTTGACCTCCTTTAGCTGTTGTGCAATGATATCCTAGGCATTGCTCCGCTGCTAGTCAGGTTTCCATAGCCCCGACGGAGATACCTCTAGTTTTCTCACAGCATTGCTCTACTACCAGTCAGGTGTCCATAGCCCCGGTAGAGATACTGGAATCACCCATTCATATTGAGCCTCTTTTCTTGTAGGTAATTCTTTCTTTTCTCTTTTTTTTCTTTTCTCATAGAGTTTCAAATATTTCATTCATTTCTTTTTCAATATTTCAGATGCTTAACATCCGATCAGGGTTGAAAACTACCATGGACATCATAACAGCAATTGGGAGATCGGATTTTTCACTCAAATCTTACAACACTATCATCCTAGGACAAATATATCATTACAAGAGGGGATGATCTTAATGATTTGTGACAGATTCAAAGGGAGATAATGAAGTTTACTTACTCTATACCTTGTTTTCAAGACCTTCCACAACCTTTATTGACAATGGGCATGAAACAAAGATTTTAGGACAAAATCACCCAAACGGAAAGCCTGAAAATATCTAAACCAGTTCTCTCCTAATGACCAAAGTATGCTTCAGATAACAGCCCACAGTTTCAGGTAGAAAGAAAAAGACCAAACCCCCAAAGAACAGAACAAATAGAAAACAAAAGGAGACAGGGACAAGTGTACAAATAGGAAGCTATTTACAGATAAGAGCTACACTATATACACAAAGAGCAGCAGATTATCTACATAAAGGAAAGAGTTATTTACAAACAGGAGACAAAATAAATTATTTACATAAAGAAAACAATGCACTAATTATATACAGAACCGAAATTAGCAAGCCTCAAGATTCAAAATAGTGCTTAAGAAACTGCCCATTGACAGGCAATGGAACAGGTTCTCCAGTTAGGCTACTCAGTCTAAAAGCATTTTCTCCTAGGATCTCGGCAATCTGATAAGGACCTAGCCAGAGTTTGTCAAATTTCTGGTGACTACCCTTCTTTTCACTGGCCTTATCTCATAACAGCACTAGGTCAGATGTCCTAAGAGCCTTTATCTTGGCTCTTTTGTCAAACCATCATTTCACAATAGCCTGATCCCTAAATAATTGTTGTAAGGCCACATCTCTTTGCTCTTCTAATTTCAGCAAAGTAGCTAACCTGATCTCTATCCTATTGTCACTGGAGTAAAATTTCTACATGAACTGTAGGATAGGTATTTGCAGATGGATAGGAAAGACAGGCTCTTGGCCATATACCAGCTTGAATGGTGAGGTGTTTAAGGCAGCCTTAATCCTAGTCCTATCTTCCCACAATGCAAATCTCAACTAGATATGCCAGTCTCTAGGGTTATGTTCTAACAGTTTCTTAATCACCCCTAAGAGATTCTTATTGGTTGACTCTGCAACTCCATTGCCTTGTGGGGAATAATTTGAAGAATATTTCAAGACAATCTTGTGATCATACGCCCAAGAAATAAACTCAGCAGAAGAAAAAGCGGAACCATTGTCACATACCAGAGCGAAAGGTACCCCAAACCTCGTAATGATGCATTCGGTGAGGAACTTGATCACTACCTCTGTGGTACTGTTCTTGCAGGGTATAGCCTCTATCCACCTTGTGCAATAGTCAGTAGCAGTCAAGATAAACTTATGTCCTGAAGGGGAATGTGGGTTAATCACTCCAATGAAATCTAGTGCCCACTAGGCAAATGGCCTTACCTCGTAGACGGGCTACAATGGCATGGTTGCATGGCATTCCCTTGGTGCAGAAATCTAACAGATGTGACATGTCCTCACATGTTGATGGGCATCTTTAAATACACAGGGCCAGTAATAACCAGATCGGAGGATCTGGTGTGCCAGAGAATCTGCACACCCATGACCTGTGCCATGTTTCCCATGAAACTCAGAGATCACATGTTTAGCCTCTTGATGATCAAGGCATCTCAGGTATACTCCTTTGAAATTCCTCCTGTATAGCAACCCTCCTTTGAGCATTTAATGAGAACTCTTCAGTCTTAAATCTCTCCTTTGAGTTGCATTAATTTCTTCCAGACATCGATTATGGAGCATTAACCAATGATATCAGCATACCAGGGGTCGTTAGAGAAAGACTGGGTCGTGTATTGTTGACAGATGATGTTACCCGTGTTCGCCATGGACTAAGACAAGCCTGTGCCCCTAACTAGCTTCATGGGATGTATCTCCAGATCGAATTCTTGTAGGATGGCCATCCATTTGCCTCTCCTTTCTCCCAGCTCGCTCTGCATGAGTAGGGACTTCACAGCTACATCTGGAACTATAGCAACGACTTGGCTTCGAAGGATGTAATGCCGGAACTTCTTGAAAACCCACACTAGTGCGAAAGCTTTCTTCTCAAGAGATGGGTATTTGATTTCCGCATTTTTGAATGGAGAGCTCATGAAAGCAATCAATCTCTCCTCTGCCTCTCCTTTTCGTTGAGTTAGGACAGCCGCGCATGAATGCTCAAAGGCAAAAGAGTAAATGTAGAATGGCCTAAGATAGTCAGGGCTGGTAAGGACCGCGCTTCTTAGATGGATCGTTTGACTTGTGAAAATGCGGCATTTGCTTCATCCGTCAACTCTATCTTGGTGTCCTCCTTCATCATTTCATTCAAAGGCTTTACAATCTCTACAAAGCCCGTGATGAACTTCCTCATGAAGTTGATTTTCCCGAAGAAAGATTTCATTTCTTTCTTGCTTCCTAGCCTGGTGATCTTCAAGATGGACTCGACTCAATCTGGGTCGATTGAAATCCCTCTTTCAGAAATTATGTGCCCCAAGAGCTTCCCTTCAGAAACTCCAAACACGCATTTGTTGGGATTCAGGGAGACGCCATATTGGATGCATCGTTCTAGAACCTTGGCCAAGTCAGCAGCATGATTCAATTGATCTTTGGAGAATACCGTTAGGTCGTCCATGTAAACAATGATGCACTTACTGATTAGGTCCTTGAAAGCTATATCCATGGCACACTGGAAAGTTTCTCCAGCATTTATCAGACTAAATGGCATCCTTCTCTATGCAAAAGTTCCCCATTTCGTAGTGAAGGCTATCTTCATTCTATCTTCACAGTCAACCATTACCTGATTGTAGCCAGAGTAACCATCTAGAAAGGATATCATCTGAGATCCATTGACTGTCTACAACACTTCATCCAAAGAAGGGAGAGGGTAGTTAACCTTTTCTGAGGCTTTATTGAGATTTTTGGAGTCGACACACAGCCTGATCTCCCCGTTTTTCTTAGAAACTGGGACCAAGTTAGCCACCCAGGTTGAATGGCGCACGGGGAAGATTATCCTGGAAGAGAGTAATTTCTGGACTTCTTTATAGATCAATGGCTCAATCAAGGCATTGATAGGGCGTTGCTTCTGTCGGAAGGGCTTAACCTCAGGCTTCAAGGGAATAGTGTGAGTCATAACAGAAGCATCAAATGTCTAGAGGTCTTCATACCCCCAGGAAATCGTAGCAATATCCTTTTTAAACACCCTCAGTATGTCTTCTCTAATTGCTTCTGGGTAGGCCTTCCCTATATAGACATTCCTTTCAGGGCCAGCATCAGACAAGTTAATTGTTTCATATTCGCCTCCCTTTTCTTCAACTGATATTTTCTCTCGAGCCCTTGGATCTGAGTCAAAAATTCTTTCTAGAGCAACCATTCCCTTGGGAATGTTATTAGTTTTTAGATTAAGAACTCCCTCTATATCACATTCCTCAGGGCTCCAATCCCCTTGGTCTCTATTGGACTCATCAATAATTTTCCCCTCAAAGACATCTGAGCTTACTAAGAAGGCCAGAATATGTCGATCATCATCAAAGACCTGGAAATTCTTGATATTATCAGGAACAACTGGGGTGGACATCAGTTCCACTAAGAATCTTTTGAATTTGGAGCCTTGCATATGTTCCAAAGTGCTTGCATCCACAGCCAATGAGTTAGCTACCTAATTTTCTTCTCTAGGGATTAAGCTAATCTCAAAAGTATCAAAGTACTCAATCAAGTTACATACCCAAATTTTGTAAGTTGTCAACCTTCTGTTGTGACATGTGTATTGGTTGTGCACTTGCCTAATGACTATTTCTGAATTTCCCTTGACCATCAAGGCAATGACCTTCTTTTTGTGTGCAAACATTAGTCCCTGCGCTAGAGCTTTATATTCTGCCACATTGTTTGTGCATCCAAATTGCAACCTGTAAGAAGCAAAGGTTTTCCCTATCGGGTTGGTTAGCACAATTCCAACACCACTGCCTATCTTAGACTTGGACCCATCAAAGGTAAGGGTCCACAACTGATCATGAGCAGGGGTTGGAGTTGATTTTTTTGAATTTTTTATGGGGGTTTGATCTAGATGAGTCAGGGATGGGACTCCTTGATCTTTTACATCTAACATAGGGAAAGGATTATTTACAGGTTGTTTAGGTATACCTTGCAATTTTGGCTCAGTTGTATCATCTAACCTACAGTTATCCTCTAGACATTCGCTTGTCCCTTTGGTTGGTTCCTTGGGTTTCGTTTCATTTGTGAGTGCAAGGGTGTCCAATAGACCTCGGGGTTGCTCTTTATCAATATGTTGATTTAGGAGTATATATGGGGCAAGCTTAACTTGAGAAAGAACTCCCTTTAAAGGCATACTGTCCCTGGTTAACATTATTGCTTCCTTGGCCTCAAATGAGAAGCGGTCTGTAGTGGTCTCAGGGAAATTTGTGCTAGCTTCCTCAGCTTGGGAAACTTGACTTAAAATGTCAATGCAAGGTTGACAAGTTAATTCAGAATGGCTTTGATAATGTACCCTACACCAGTTAGGTAAAAGAAGATTCTGTAGATCGGTATCTTCCCCTAAGACCAGTTGGTCTTGTTGCAGCTTTTTAATCAAGGCTTGTTGATTTTCATTAATTACAGAATCAAGGAACGGTGAAGTTGGCAGCTCTTTAGGATCAAGAACAAAAAGGGTTAAGATTTCATTCCTTTTGTAAACCCCAATCTCAATTTTGAAATAGGCTACCTCATTGGGGAAATCATATTTCGTGATGATATGCTTGAGGCAAGGCTCACTTTTAATCATAATCTAATTAGGAATCCCTTTCCATGATAGCCATAGATGTGAAAAGTCAAGGGAAAGATATCCCCCTATATTTTTCATCAAATCTCAGCTCAACAGTATACCATAGGTCTCGGGAATGTCTGCCACTTGAATGTCTATGTTGGTTAGGATCCTAGGGTCTAATCCTACTTTCACATGTATGTTTCTTAATTCCCCTACCACGTTGACCTTTGTCTTGTCAAGTTGAATGGCCTTCTTATTTGTCTAAATAGGGTTCAATCCCAACTTCTTACATATGGAAAACGGCATGACATTTCCTGAAGCCCCCGAGTCCAATAAACAGTTATGCAGGTTCTTGCCTGAAATTCTTAAACTTAAAAGGAAAGGTGGAGTACCTACCTTGTTTTTGTATAAGGTTGCATTCACGTCCCCAGCAGGTGCCACCCTACTCTTTCCTTTCGACTTATCAACTTGTTCTAGAGCTTTCAACACTATCTCCCTTTGAGCAGGGCACCACTTTAAAATGTCAAAATATGACAAAGAATTTTTTTGTTTCTGCATCTCAAAAACAATATCAAATTCCAGATTAGAATTGGTAGTACCTTTGGAAACACCAAAGGAATTACCCTTCTTATGGAAATCAGGTGGGCCTTTTCATGGAGGGGGATTGTTATCCGCACTTTGATTTGGAGGCACCATGTGATCAAGAGGTGTGGAGGTAGTGAATGGCCCCTTACTTTGATTTCTTAGGAAGTGTCCCCCTTTCGTCTGGAAGGCTTGGGCATCATATGAATCTCCCTATGGTTCATTCTCACTTTGCATGGGAATGAGGGCTCTTCTTCAAAGATATCATATGTCATTACGGTATCTACTGAGCCGCCTCCCTTATGAGGGTTCCCTTGGAATTTTTGGGCATCTTCCTATGCCATCTTGACCATCTTCTCCACTTCAGGGCAGTTCACCTCAGAATGAATTGAAGTCTCATGTAGCCTGCACCAATTGTTCATAAAGTTGAGGTCGGCCACATTTGCAGTATGTGACCTCTCCCGATTTGCTTGATAGTCATGAGGAACTCCCCCATTATTGGGCCCTGTATTCCATTGCCTGTTGTTGTTAGGCCTTTGATTATATCCTCTGTTTTGGTTTTGGTACCCTTGATTAGAGGAATTTTGGCCCTGATAGCCCCTTTGGTTGTAGTTATTATGATTCTGATAGCTACCCTAATTGTTTTGGGAGGGGTTCAATCGAAGTTGAGCCATGTCATTGGTGACTTGGGACAACGTTTTCTTCAAGGTTTCTACCTCATTTGTAAGCTGGATTGTCTTCTCACTCTCCACATTCTTAGCAACAGGTGGCTGACCACCATGACTTGGTGTTCCAACTTGCTTATGATGACCCTGAGAACTTTGAGGAAGCTGTGATTGCTGGAAGGGATCAGAAGTTCTAGTAGCAAAGAATGGGACAGGTGGTTGAGTTTGTAATTCAGATATAGGTCCATATTTGGAAAGAGACATTCCTGGGACAGTATTGAACAGGGGAGTTGGACTATGCATCTGATATCCTATTGAAGGGAAACCTCCTCCTAGGCCTTCTTGTTGAGAACTGATTTGTTGTTGCAGCTTGATAGCTAGATGGTAGACTTTGGATAGAGAGTCAATTTCAGTTGGTTGGTAAGTCCTTTGCAGAAACAAACCTAGCAAAGGGTCTTTAACCCTAAAGTATGCTAGAATGGCACTGCCCTTAGTGACTAGATAGGGATCTTGCAATCTCCTATACATTTGCTGGAATCTGGTATTGAACAAGGGCAAGGATTCACCCGATTCTTTTCTAATAGTGGCAAACTAGTGGTATAAAAGAGTTGGATCCACATAGACCCTAAATTGGTTAATGAAAGCATTTTCCAAATGTGTCCAGGTCAGAATGGAACCTTGAGGAAGATTAAGGTACCAATTGTATTCCATATCCCCTAAAGAGTAAGGGAATAACCTAAAGACTACATCCTAGTGAGCTACCTGAGCTCTAGTACAAGCATCCTTGAAAGCTTGTACGTGTTCCTCGGTACTCTATGATTCACCATGAAAATACTTAGGGCAGAATTTCTCAAGGTTCTTGGGCATATCATGAAAACCTCCAGGAATAGTCCCCAATGGAGAAGGATTATTCTAAAAGAATACCATTGGTGGCGGTGGTGGTTGAGCCAGCTGTTGTATGGGTTGAATTAACTGTGATGAAAATTGAGATGGACGTGATGGTGGATTAATACGTATCCACTGGGGTATTGGTGAAAAGCCTGGTGGAGTGAGCGGAGCTAATAAAGGTAGTATGATGTTTGCCCCAGTCTTATGATTCTTGTGTCTTGTTGGGGTCTTGAGTTCTATGAAAGGTGATGGATTTTCTACTGATCAAAGAACTCTATGGGGCTTCTCTAATGAGAAAGACCGAATGTTCTCCAGTTTGCTCTTCTAGGCCCTCCTTCTAGCACTAGTTCCTGTTGATGGCGATTTTGGCACCACAACAATGCAAACAAAATATTGCTATTTTGTTTCTCCTAAAAGAGAAAGGCAACACGTGGATTCCTTAGCTCCCAAGGTCCTTGTATTTGGGTCTCAACTGTGTTGATGTTACTCAGTGGTCAATGCAACAGTAATATTCAAGGGGCCTGTTGGTGTTAAGCTTCTGGATTGTTCTGAGATCAAGCATGAAATAAAACCTACTCTAACAGGGGTTTTTTAAAGAAATATAAAAATATAAGTCAGAGTTTTGAAACAGAAAAGAACAATAATTCATCCAAACTTAACCAAACTTTTTAACTTCAAGGAATTATAAATTAAAACTGTAGAACAAGATAAGCTTGTGATTGACACACAGCCTCTTTCATTCACAGTGCAAATTCGAATGATAGATCTTTAAGTTACTATTTAAACAAAAAACAAAATAACATTTCACTCCTTGAAGACTTCACAAATCAAATGATCAATTAAGACAAATATCATTCAGGAACACAACATGAAGTAGATTAAACTCTGATTGCTTCTACTGTCAATAAAATAGATAAGCAATATTTACAAAGCTGGCACAATCACCAATGTACAGAGAATCTGTGGCTCCAGATTGTTTCCAACTACACTAAGAGAACTTAGAAAATACATTATAGTTTGTACTAAAACCTTACTACTAACCAAGAAGACAAGAGAAGCTCTCATTACTGAGAATCGAGATGCAACTCTATCTTCTTCTATTAACTCACTAACTCCTAACAGTTCTAACTCTGAAAGCTATTGATCTAAAAGTTCTTTTAATCTAGAAGTTCTAATCCCTCACTGTCTAATCTAGAAGTGCTAACACTAAAAGTTATAACGTTGGAAGATCTGACCTTTACAAAGAGGCCAGAATGCCTTATATACAAAATGCATTAAAAGGATGTGTTGTCCCCCTGTATTAGGGTTTACAAAATATCTGCATCCAAGAGAGTTGGCTCTTAGATCCTTCTGAGGAAAGTCAAAACTGCATTCAATGTGAAGCCCTGTTGTCCATGCTGAAAAGTTGTTCCGGGGACGACCTTAGATCTTTTGCAGCTGCAACCTTTACTCTTTTGTGTGTGTGTCCATCTTCGAACTCTGTTGGGGCGCCTTGAATGCTCAAAATATCATCATCAATGCTGATCTACCTCTTTTCCAGTAGTCGCCACAGGTGTCCCTTTGAATCACAATTTCTTCTTTCCTTCGGTTCCCTTTCTATTCTGGACTTCTCTGTTCATTGACCGTCCTTCTGGAAATGCCATCGGGCCCTCTTGCAAATCTGAACATTTCGCCTGAGCTAATCCATCGTCACTTGTTCTCAGAAGGAATTCATCTTGCTTACATTCTAGTTGTTCTCCTTATTCAAGGGCGATCAATTGGTCAATCATCGCCAGTCAGTCCTCTTAGCCTATTGTGATTGGTTGAGCATACACCACGCGAGCTTTTCAGGCAGTCAAAAGTGATCCTAACAGTATCTCACATCAGTGAGACACCATTGGTGTCTCCCTGATGTGATTTCACCATTGTGGAGTTATCGGCATAGCATATGGTAGTCGGCAAGATGTCTGAATGAGCAGTAGAAGTCATACCAAGCTCCAAAAGAACATTGGCAACATAAACGCAGATTTGAACCAAACGAACCATGAGTCGGGGAGATCATGATAATCCTATGCAGATATGATCCTTAATGGGGAGTATTTTGATTCTTTGGATTCTGAATAATCAGAGCCGAGCCACCAGTCGATAAAAGTCTAGAAAAGTCTTACTGACTTTTTCCTTAACTGATTGTCATAACCAACTAGATTGAGAATAGCCTTCCAACTGAGCTCTCTTGACAAATACCATCCTATAGGTGATTTAATCCTGCATTCAACGAAGAAAACTGCAATAAAGATCACACAAATATCAATTAATTAATCAAAATCACCATTGAAATGAATCCTATGCTAGTAAGGTGCAGTTAAATCTTCGAACAAAATGATCACACAAGCAGTTCGGGTTTTAGGTCGACCTGCGGAATCCAGGTCAGGGAGGAATTTCAGAGAATTCTGAGTCAGCGGAATCCAGTGGAATAAACATGAAAACACCCATTAGAAACCTAATCTAATCATTATCAAACAAGGAACAACATTTGAGATCTCAAAAAGCATCAATGAACCATAAAATGCATCATTATTAATTAACCAGCCTTAGTACTGCAACCTTCTTCACCTTTCTTCAGATTCTGGGGAAATCCGCATGGGATGGATTTCCGCGAAAGAGAAAACATTCCCGCAAATCTAGAAAAACCAGGGGACAACAGATTTTAGGAAAAGCCAGTCCACGGGGAAATCCGCGTGGACCAAAAATCCCCGAAGACAAGCACTTAACCGGAGTTCGAGCGGGATCCAGGAAAATCCGAAAGAGAAAGAAATCCACGAAGAAGGGATGGGGAGGAAATCCATGAAAATCCGGACCAGGAGGAAATCCGCGAAAAAACAACACCCAGCCGAAGTTCGAGCGGGATCCGAGAAAATCCAGATGGGGTGGAAAATTCTGAACCCAGGAGAAAGCCCGAATTCCAACTGAGGAAAAACCAAAACCCAAAGGCAAAGAAAGGAAAAGAAAGGGGGACCCGTTTTGTTCCAACTCAAAATGGGGTGGTTATGCAAGGCATAACAGTATGCTTTTGGTTACTAAAATTAATGTTTTTATTAAATCATATAGACTAGCTTATGGTTTTTCAATGTATTTTGAATTCTCATTTTTTGTCTTATGCATGTGTTTGTATGGAGGCTTGGTATTTGACTCAGTTTTCCAATAGGAACAAGGCACCATTCTACTACACCTTTTCCACCCATCATTGCATTTAAATCATTAAAGAATCATCTTCTCTCTTACTATAGTGTTAGCTTGTCCTACCTTCCCTTAAGGTTTTATAAAATAACTCATGTTGAATCTTGTGTGAAATAGCAACTAATCAAACATTTAGTGAGACGTGTTGGAAGTAATTACAAGTGCACACGTGTACACATCATAAGGGGATTAATATTTAGTTACGCATATTTTTTTATCTCTAATTACATGTGTATACTTGTCTCATCTACTTATTTGTAAAGTTTTTAGATCTTTTCATGGTTGTTATTAGGGCACGATATTCAAGGCTCGTCATTTATCTTTAATTGTCTTTTCAAAAAGACCTATAAGAATTACCCTCCTAGGTTTTGTAAAGCCTGAAATAGATGAGGATTTTCCCTATCCTATCGCTTGGCCTCATCCTATCATTTCCTTGTTGATGGTTTACCTTTTCCTAAGATGTGGTGTTTTCCTTTCCTAGGTTTATGAGTGGTGGTCCAAGGAGAAAGGACCTTGTAGTTTTGGGATCCAACACAAGAGAAAGAATAATAATTATTTTTGGTTGATATATGATTTCTTCTAAATTGAGGATGCTCTTGCATCACCAAACAATGCAATTTTAGATTCTCAACAAACAGACATTTAATTAATTATATTGTTGTAGATGTTATTTATCTTATTATATGATGTATTCTTTGGAATCCCATATATTTATTTTACAAATGCTATATTGATACAAAGAGCTAACAAGTATAGTTTGGAAAAAAGGGAAATTTTGTATTATTGGTGAATACAAATGTAAATAAAACTAACCTTGTTGAGTATCAATCAAATCCAAAAGATTAATAAATGTAAATGATAACTTTGTTTTCCTTCTCTTTAGTAAGGAGCTAGATAATGAGGTAGTTGAATACAAAGCTTAGTTTACAATGTATACCAACCAAAAGAAGAGACAAAATGAATAATTGTTGCATCAATTTAATGCCTCTTCTCAAGAGCTCAAGGGTATGCCAACAAAGAGAGTAGTTGAGCATGAGATCCAATTACTACTAGATTAGCCTCTCCTCAATGTTTATATTATACACAAATCACCATTGGAAGAAAATTAGTTAAGAATTCAAATTAAATCTTTTGAAAATCAAAGTTTGACCCATGTTAGCACTTCACCTTGTAATTATCATATTATTTTTTCGCATAAGAAAGATCATTGAATATGTATATTGATTATAGGACCTTAAATAAGATAGCCATCAAGAACATGTAGCCTCTTAGAAAAATTGATGGCTCATTAGACCAAATTACACATATCGAGCGCTTTACAAAGTTGGTCTTGAAATTTGGAGGGAGTTGTGGAAAATAAAATTGAGTATTGGCAAAAAATTTATACATGGCTTTTACTTTCTTGAGGTTACCCAACAATTCTACTTTTATGAAGATGAATGTAATTGATACCGGTATTACTTTCCTTGTTATATTCGTTTTTAGTAAGACTTATGGCGAGCATCTAATGCATTTCAAATAACCTTTGCAAGCTTTAAGAAAAATAAACTAATACTCAATTAGTGTTGGAAATATGTGCCTCAATAATCACAGGCTGAAACCTCCATTAGAGCAAAGTCGGTATGACATCTATCATGTCTGGCCGACTAGCAACTTTGATACATTTTGTTTTGAACAAATCGTTGTGACCTAGCTTCTGTCTTGCCGAACGTCTTCATAATGGAGTCTATCATTGTGACATAGTGTATTCGCTATGACCTCTTGGCGCTCATGGAGTTCTTTGGCCGACAGGCCATTCAATCATTATCGGGGAGACTCATGGCGACCACGAGCTTTGGGATAACCTATAGCAGCTTGATGAGAAGTCCCAGCGAAGAGTTAAAGTCTTGCCGACGAGGACACACTTGGAATCATCGGGGTAGCACTAAGGGTTCGCTAAGAACTCTTAGTGAATGATAAGTGTCTCGCCGACAGTATGTTACATGTTATAGTCTTCGATGTATCTTATGGTCTATCGGTAAGAATTCTTACCGATTTATAAATGTCTCATCGACGAAGGTTTACTTGTTGGTCATCGGAGTAACACGGCGGCTCGATGAGAAGTCTTAGCGAGAGTTACATGTCTCACCGACAGCACTTTATGTTGGAGCCTTTGGGGTAACATATGGAGATCGGTATGCTCTCTCGGTGAAGGGTGTATGTCTTGGCGACTGTTGATAGCTTCGGGGTGACAATAGAGATCTCGGAGAAACCTCTTGGTGAGATCGGTATGTCTTGCCAACTATTCTTTGGAGCTCGATATGACTTGTGACTTCGGTATGACCTTTGGTGACTCGGCGTGAGGTCTTGGCGATAGCAATAGGTCTTGCCGACTGCTTGATGGTTTGGTGTAACACAAGAAGGCTTGTTGAGATGTCTTGGCGAGAGCGATACTCTTGCCGAAAGGAAATCTGAAGCCGATACATGTTGTAAGCTCAGTGAAACATCTTAGCGACTACGGTAACTCTTGGCGATGTCGATATGAAGTCTATGTGGCATCGGCAAGACACTGGTAGTGTCTCACCGAGATGGCAACATAGTGTGAATTTTGTTGACCGTTTGACTATCCTATGTGGAGTCTCGTGGACCAATAGGAGAAGCCAAATCTGAACATTTGGAAGCAAATCGGTTGTGACGATTCTGTGAGGAAGTTTGACAGTTAGGGAACGCCATGGTTATACTCTGTGATTGCAGATTGAATCGATTGGTTGGTTTGAAGGTTGGAACGACAGATTGCTGAGTGATTGTATGATCAGTAAATGTCTAATCTGTAATGACTATAACTTGAAGGTTCTTGTACAAGTTTGTTCATGGTGAATGTTGTTGTAATACAAAGTGACTTCTCTTGGTGTGGTGGGTTTTTCTCCCATAATGGTTTTCCCACGTATATTTGGTGTTCATGTGTGATTGTCAAATACTTTGTTTATGTTGTTTACTTCATAGTGCATCTTAGTTGAACTATAATTGAAAAACTAAAAGTATATTTACATTCTTTCTTGAGGTATTGACGTATAGGAGAGTCATTTCCACATCTGATTTTCCTTACAAGTGGTATCAGAGCCTGGCCAGTTGTGTTATCCTTGTGGGTACATTGGGTTTTTTGAGTCAATTCTATTTAGTGGGAGTCTTGTAGAAAATTGTTATTTCTGATTACAGGTTGAGATGGCTAGTACATCTGGAAAGTTTGAAATAGAGAAGTTCAACGGCAGTAACTTTGAGTTGTGGAAACTCAACATGGAGGATCTTTTACTTGATCATGATCTGTGGCTTGCAGTGTCTGGAACTAAACCTTCAGGCATGAAGCAAGAAGATTGGGAACTTGCAGATAGGAAATCTAAGGGGCTGATAAGGCTTTGTTTGGCAGACTCAGTTCTTCTGAATGTGCATGAGGAGAAGACTGCCTCTTCTTTGTGGAATATACTGGCATCTATTTATCAGGGGAAGTCCTTGGTGAATAAACTATTCCTGAGGAAGAAGTTGTACTCATTGAGAATGCAGGAAGGAGGGTCTATTGTTGATCATTTGAACATATTTAATATGTTGCTTCCTCAATTGACATCTGTTAGTGTGAATACTGAAGAAGAGGATCATTGTATGCTTCTATTGTGTTCTTTGCCAGACTCATGGGATCATCTGGTGATGGCGATTGAGAGTACAACATCCAGTTTCAAGATGGAGGATATTGTTGGTTCTTTGTTGTCAGAAAAAATGAGAAGGAAATATTCTGAGATGGCGAAGGAGGCTCTTGCTATTAGAGGAAGACCGAAAGAGAAAGGAAAGAAGAAGGACAAGAAGTCCAAATCGAAATCAGAGGGAAGATCAAAGTCTCCTGGCAAGAAGTCCAAGGTGAAATGCTAGAACTGTGGACAACCTAGTCATGTCCGAAAGGATTGTAAAGAGGAGAAAAAGAAGAAGGGCTCTTCCGATAATGGTTCTTCTCATAGTGATGGTGATGCCTTCATTGCAGCCTTGGCTACTCAGGCATCAGATGATGTCTGGTGATTGATTCGAGCATCTTTCCACATGACATCTCATAGAGAATGGTTCACGAAGTATGAAGAATACAATGGTGGAAAGGTGTACTTGGCAAGTGATTCAACTTTGGAGATAGTTCGTCGTGGAAGAGTTAGAATAGAATTTCCTGATGGCAGAGTAAAGGGAATCAATGATGTTATGCACATACCAGGTCTGGCTTGAAATCTATTGTCTGTAAGTATGCTAAATGATATTGGAGTACAAGTTACATTCTCTGGAAATGGATGCAAGATGACTAGAGGTTCAATGGTGCTGGCTAGAGGTGCTCAAATTGGTACCCTATACAAGCTGGATGCATAGGGTTTCAATGTGAGTTCTCTGGAAAGTCAAAAGTTGCTCATGGAGGTAAAGAGGGAAATATCCCTAATTATGTAAACTCTATGGAAGTAAAACTTCCTCAGAGAAGACTATGCTTTGGCATCATAGGTTAGGCCACATAGGAGAAAAAGGTTTAAAAACTTTGAAGAATAAAAACCTGGTTGAGGGGCTTGAAGATTATAATCTTGAATTTGAATTTTGTGAACAATGTATATATGGAAAGCAGCACCGTGTTTCATTTTATTCTAGTCCTCATAAATCTTCTAGTTTGCTAGATTATATTCATTTGGATGTGTTTGGTCTGGTAGATGTTCCTTCTTTGTCTAAATCAAGATACTATGTGTCGTTCATTGATGATTATTCAAGAAGAGCATTTGTTTATTTTTTTTAAAGTAAATCAGAAGTGTTCAGTTGATTTAAGGAATTTAAGAACCTTGTAGAAAATCAGAATAGAAGAAAAATAAAATGCTTAAGGACTGATAATGGCGGTGAATTATATTCTAATGAATTTGAAAGATATTGTAAAGACCATGGAATTAAAAGAAACAAGACTACACCTTATACTCCACAGCAAAATGGAGTTGTAGAAAGGTTCAATAGGACAGTGATGGAGAGAGCACGAAGTATGCTCAGTAGTGCTAGCTTGGAGGAGAAATTATGGGCTGAGGCTATATCTACTGCATGTTATCTAATTAATCGTTCTCCAAATTCTGCTCTTGTTGAGAAGACACCTTTGGACACGTAGTCTGGTAAGAAGCCCTCTCTTAGACATGTTTGTGTTTTTGGCTGTGAGGCATATGCTCATGTGCCGGATGTGAAGAGATCTAAATTGGAGAACAAAGTTGTCAAATGTATTTTTATTGGCTATAGTGTTGTCATAAAAGGATACAAGCTTTGGTATCCTAATATAGAGAAGGTTGTATACAGCAGAAGTGTAATCTTTCGTGAGTTGAAACCTTCCACTTTGGATTTGCAATTAGAGACAAAGTCTGAAAACAATAAGGATGTAGCATTAATTCCTCCTACACCTGAGAAAGAAGAATTGGAAATTCAAAATGTACCTGAAACTGAGGAGAGATCGAGCAGTTCTGAATGTTCAGAAGAAGAACAACCTCAGCCTCAGCCACTGAGGAGGTCAACCCATGAAAGAAAACAACCAAATAGGTATGGGTTCTCTTTGATAGATTATACTTGTGTCTATGCTTTAATTTCTAGCACTGATGAGCCTAGGACTATAAAGGAGGCATTTAAAATGTCTAATTCAGACTCTTGGTTGGAAACCATGAATGAAAAGATGGCATCATTGGAAAAGAATGAAACCTGAAGTCTGGTGCCCTTGCCTAAAGGCAGAAAGGTTGTTGGCTGCAAATGGGTATTTAAGAGAAAGATTGGTCTAGATGGCAGTGTAGAAAATTACAAGGCAAGACTGGTTGCAAAGGGTTATTCCCAGGTCGAGGGAATTGATTATGGGGAGATTTTTTCTCTTGGAGCAAAGCTGACATCTATCAGATTTCTTTTGTCACTTGCAGCAGCATATGACTTAGAGGTAGAACAGATAGATGTGAAGACAGCATTTCTTCATGGTGATCTTGAAGAAGAAATCTATATGTCCCAGCCTGAGCACTTTGTTGAAAAAGGTAAAGAAAAACTGGTATGCAAATTAAAGAAGTCTTTGTATGGGTTAAAGCAGTCTCCTAGAATGTGGTACCAAAAATTTTGATACTTTTGCATTGTCTTTGGGATTTGTGAGATCAAAATCTGATCACTGCATATATTATAAAGTTGAAAGTGATCAAGTACTTGTTATTGCTCTTTATGTTGATGATATGTTGTTCATATGCAATAGTAAGTTAATGATTTCTGATCTTAAGTCTCAGTTGTCTGCTAATTTCAAAATGAAGGATCTTGGTGCAGCAAGGTATATTCTAGGGATGGAGATAACCAAGGACAGGAAGAATAGAAAGCTTTGGCTCAATCAGAGTAAGTATATCAGGAATGTTCTTGAGAGATTTTGTATGAATGATTGCAAACAGCTAGTGGTTCCAGTCATGTAAGGAACAAAGCTATCTATTGAGGACTGTCTAAAATCTCCTACTGAGATGGAGGACATGACCAGTGTACCTTATGCTAGTGTGGTTGGCAGTCTTATGTATGCAATGGTCTGTACAAGGCTAGACATTTCCCAAGGAGTAGGAGTTCTTAGTCGATTTATGGCTAATCCAAGAAGAACGCATTGGGATGCTATGAAGAGTGTTTAGGTATTTGAAGGGAACTTCAGATTTTTCTTAGTGTTACCATGGAAATTCGGTTGAATCACAGAGGACTCTCAGCATTCGTGGATATGTAGATTCTGATTGGGCAGGGGACATTGACAGCAAGAGGTCCACCAGTGGTTACATTTTCATGATGAATGGTGGTGCAATGAGTTGGATGAGCAAGCGGCAGGTTGTAGTCGCTTTGTCCACTATGGAGGTTGAATACATGGCAGCTACTCATGCTTGTAAAGAAGCAATTTGGTTGAAACATTTGTGTTCTAACATTGTTTTTGATGCAGGGGAAATAACTATTTTTTGTGACAGTCAGTGCAATTTGTCTGGCAAAGAACCCTACTTTCCATGCCAGGACGAAACATATTGATGTACAGTACCACTTTGTACGAGATATGGTGGAGGATGGAAAGGTTAGTTTGGAAAAGGTTGATACTCTGGAGAATGTTGCAGATTCATTGACAAAGCCAGTGAGCACAGACAAGTTCAGGTGGTGTGCCAGTTCAATGGGCCTTAGTGCCCATGATTTTTAGTAAATTATGTTGTGCTCTGGAGGTGCCTGTATGATCTTCGTCAAGTGGGAGATTGTTGGAAATATGTTCCTCAATAATCACAGGTTGAAACCTCCATTAGAGCAAAGTCGGTATGACATCTATTATGTCTGGCTGACTAGAAGCTTTGATACATTCTGTTTTGAACAGGTCGTTGTGACCTAGCTTCTGTCTTGCTGAACGTCTTCACTATGGAGTCTATCGCTGTGACATAGTATATTCGCTATGACCTCTTGGCGCTCATGGAGTTCTTTGGCCGACAGGCCATTTAATCGTTATCGGAGAGACTCATGGCGACCACGGCTTCAGGATAACCTATAGCGGCTTGGTGAGAAGTCCCAGCGAAGAGTTAAAGTCTTGCCGACGGGGACACACTTGGAATCATCAGGGTAGCACTAAGGGTTCGCTAAGAACTCTTAGCGAATGATAAGTGTCTCGCCGACAGTATGTTACATGTTATAGTCTTTGGCGTATCTTGTGGTCTATCAATAAGAATTCTTACCAATGTATAAATGTCTCATCGATGAAGGTTTATTTGTTGGTCATTGGAGTAACACGGCGGCTCGGTGAGAAGTCTTAGCAAGAGTTACATGTCTCGCCGATAGCACTTTATGTTGGAGCCTTCAGGGTAACATATGGAGATCGGTATGCTCTTTCGGCGAAGGGCGTATGTCTTGGCTACTGTTGATAGCTTCGGGGTGACAATAGAGATCTCGGAGAAACCTCTTGGCGAGATTGGTATGTCTTTCCGACTATTCTTTGGAGCTCGATATGACTTGTGACTTTGGTATGACCTTTGGTGACTCGGCGTGAGGTCCTAGCGATAGCAATAGGTCTTGTCAACTGCTTGATGGTTCGGTGTAACACAAGAAGGCTCGTTGAGATGCCTTGGTGAGAGCGATACTCTTGCCGAAATGAAATCTGAAGCCGATACATGTTGTAAGCTCGGTGAAACATCTTGGCGACTACGGTAACTCTTGGCGATGTCGATATGAAGTCTATGTGGCATCGGCGAGACACTGTTAGTGTCTCACTGAGATGGCAACATAGTGCGAATTTTGTTGACCGTTTGACCGTCCTATGTGGAGTCTCATGGACCAATAGGAGAAGCCGAATATGAACAGTTGGAAGTGAATCGGTTGTGAAAGTTCTGTGAGGAAGTTCAACAGTCAGGGAACGCCATGGTTATACTCTGTGATTGCAGATTGAATCGGTTGGTTGGTTCGAAGGTTGGAACAACAGATTGCTGAGTGACTGTATGATCAGTAAATGTCTAATCTGTAATGACTATAACTTGAAGGTTCCTGTACAAGTTTTTTCATGGTGAATGCTGCTATAAAACAGACATCAAAAAGATAAGTCTGAAACTTGTATGTAATTATTTATTACTGTAATACAAAGTGACTTCTCTTGGTGTAGTGGGTTTTTCTCTCGTAAAGTTTTTCCCATGTATATCTAGTGTTCATGTGTAATTGTCAAATACTTTGTTTCTGTTATTTACTTCATAGTGCATCTTAGTTGAACTATAATTGAAAAACTAAAAGTATATCTACATTCTTTCCTGAGGTATCGACATATAGGAGAGTCGTTTCAGCATCTGATTTTCCTTACAATTAGAAGAAGTGTGATTTTGCCAATAAACAATTGTCTATTTGGGCTCAACTCCAACTTATGGTTCATTCTAGGCTTTCACTTCACTTTAGAGATTTTTTTGATGGAATTTGGAGTTGACCAAGTCTCACAAGCTTCTTCATGTTGATTTTTAAACACAATTAAAGGTATTAAATTGTTACAGCAATAAGAAAAAACAAAATAGAGCGCACAATTGACACAAATTTATGTGGTTCACCATTAAAGACTACATCCATGGGAAAAGTAGAGTAATTATCTTTGATTATTATATGCAACGAATACATAAATTTTTCATCATCTTTACAATGTTTCATTCTCGATATTATATAGAAATTTGGATACAAATGAATAAACAGAAGGATGGAAGTCCAAGAGTCTATTTAACTAAGTGATGGTTGGACTTCACAACCAAGCAATCTCACACTTGAAGTTCGATCCATGCTGCAAAAATATAAACTCAAAGATGTTACCCACTTTTCTTGGCTTATATTCACAATTTCACCAAACCAAGAGAAACTCTGCAGAACTCTGGCTTCTCTTTTGGAACAACCTTCGTAAATGCATCAATAGGATTCAAACTAGTATGAAACTTTTCTAACTTGAATTTACCTTGTTCAAAGACACTCCAAATGAAATGATACCATAGCTCTATGTGCTTTGATATGTTATGAAAGCTACATTTTTGGCCAAATGTGTAGCACTATTGTTGTATACAAAGAAAAATCTTGTTTACTTCCAAACTCAGCTAAAAGTTGTTGCAACCATAAAATCTCGTTAGCTCCTTTGGTGAGTGCAATGTATTCAGTTTTAAACACAATTAAAGGAATTAAATAGTTACAACAATAAGAAAAAAACAAAGCACATGATTGACACCAATTTACGTGGTTCACCATTAAAGGCTACATCCATAGGAAAAATAGGGTAATTATCTTTGATTATTATATGTAGCAACTACATGAAGTTTTCATCATCTTTACAATGTTTCATTTTCAATATTATATACAAATCTTGATGCAAATGAATAGACATAAGGATGGAATTCCAAGACTCTATTCGACTAAGTGATGGTTGGACTTCACAACCAAACACTTCATTCATGTTATTCCACCAGTCTAGTAGATAGTTTAATTCCTCGATCTCCTCATTGGCTGCATTCTCTTCCTATACCACCACCATATAAGCTCAATAACATTAATTTCTATGGATTTAGTGATTAATTTTTTATCCTTCCCCTTTTCCACAATGACATCTCTCTCCATACTATTGTAAAATGTTGTCATTGTGCTTCACACCCATGATCAACATTTTTATCTTGCAAGATAATGTGGTATAGTTGTTAATAGCAGTTGTTTAGAAACAATTCATAGTCCATTGTGATTGTGTTTGAAGCTTAGAAAAAAAAATTGTATGCTTTTTCAACATCAACATTTTGTGATCCATCATCATGATGATAGAGGCAAATGAATATAAAGATTGAATATTTTGGTCAACTTATAGTGTTTAAGATGCAAAGGAGTTAATATATCAGAGGATATAAGGGAGATTGAGGTAGTTATTGACAAAATTTCAATACCATACAACTTCAACTTGGCCCAGATTAAGAAAGGAAATGACACAAGGTTAATTGGTGGTTGAACTTAGACTACCATACAAGAAGTTGTAGTACAAGTAAATTATAGACTAATTGCACAAGACTAATGAAATTGATGCTTTATTCAAAGGTAGAGTTCAATATAATGTAAGTAGAATGTTAGCAAGACATCTGGGGTAACACAGACCAAAGTTTTGAACCCCAACTATTTTCTAAGTGTTGTAGTTTATACCCCAAACTCAGTCATATAAAGGTGAACACCAATAGAATCATACATAAGGGTAGCTACTTATTCATTCACAAAATAACAAATAACATTAAGGATAAAATTCCGATAACTATTGTATTAATCAGATCGAAAATAATACATTGTAATATCTTCCCCTATAATCTTGCTTGACTCTTATCTAATCTCTAGACATATTTCCTTCCATACATTAAACTATTATATATATATATATATTACTCTCTATCTATTACACCTCTATCATAACTTGGACTCTTACATTTTTTTATTCATATCTTCTTTTATATACATATCTATGAGATGGTGCATGACTCATTACCCCTAGTCTAGATGATATATTTACAATATTATGCTCTACAAGTCTTTTGCGCCAAGATGTGGTATGTTTTATTGATCGATGTCTTCACTGTCATGTTTTCCGGCTAACATCATCCCCCCTTTCAAAATGTTGACTAGTCCTCAAGTCAATGCTACTTTGTTGGAATATGATATTGTTTCAATCTTGCTCCATTGACAAAGCATTGGATTATGGTGTCATCTAATGTCTTTAGTTGTATTGCTCAGGAGTCAAGGATCCAATGGATTTGATAAGTGCCCAACCATCTGACTTTTAGTTTAACCTTTTTCTTGAATTTACTATCATAAATCAAAACCAAATCATCGACCTTAAATTGTTTAGATCTAGGATTTGGATCATGTCATGCTTTTTGTCTATCTTTTTGTCCACATGTGGTGTGCGGCCAGTTCTCTTTCTTCAACTAGTTTATCTAGTTCCTTGAGGCGGTGTCTGATGGATTCTTCATCAGTAAGTCATAAGGTCAATGTTGTCTAGAGGTTATGTAACATGATGTTTGATGCATTCTTCATCAATGAGTCATAAGTTCAATGTTGTCTAGAGGTTATGTACCATGATATTTATTGGTATGCTTGCCTCCATGCCATACAAAAGATCAAATGGAGTGTTTTAGCACATTTATATGTAGTGTGGTATGCCTAGAGTACTGCAAGAATTTTAATATCCCAATTCGTTCTATTGGAATTACACATCTTGGTTAAAGTAGTTCTATCTTATTGAGAGCTTCACTCACTCCATTAGCTTGTGAATGGTATGGTGTACTATGGTTATGTGTAATCATGAAGTTGGTTAATAACTCCCCTATTAGTTTTTAACAAAGTGTTTGCCTTGATCACTGGTTATATTGATGGGACACCCAAATCTAGTAATAATGTTATGGTAAAGGAATCTTGCTGCAGTATATGTGATGCAATCTTTAGTGGGTTCAACTTCCACTCATTTGGTCAAATAGTCGACACCAGTGATGATAAATCTAGATTTGGATAATTTTGTCAAAGGGTCTATTGGTCCTATGAAGTCAATCACCCATTTCTCAAATGGGACTTGTGCTAGTACTAGATGGAGGGTCATCTCATCTCTAGCTATAGAGCGCTCTATTCGTTGGCATATGTCATAGGATCTTGTGTAATTTTTAGCATCCTTATATCTGCTTGGCCACCATAATCTTGCTAATAGATATTTTCGAGTGGTAGCATCTCCATAATTATGACCTCCCTTAATATCTATTCTCATTTATGTTCTAAAACTACTCTTCGAAGAATATCATCTCTTCCTCGTTTGTATAGTGCACCTTCAATTAAGGTAAATGGGAGGGATTTTTGTAATAATACTTGCTTATCATGTGCGGTCATATCAATAGGATATTTCCATGTGGAAATTAGTTGTGCTACATCATGAAATTCTTCATGTACTATTGTTATCCGAAATAGATGAGTACCTAGCAAGTCTTCTTCAGTCTCCTCAGGTTCTTCGCCTATATCAATTTTGAATAAAATTGGGACCTTGATCATTTCTTTCTCATTTAACCATTATAGTGAAATCGAATTCTTGAAATAGTAGTAGCCATTGACATATTCTTCCCTATATTATTGGTTTACTTAGGAGGAATTTCAAAGGTTCATGATCAATATAAAAGATGGAAGGTGTAGATAAAAGATAATGAATGTCTATAACCTATAAATATAGAGGTCCTTCGACCAATCCTTTAATATATGCCATGTTTCTATCTATATCTGCTCATAGTTGTGGTGCATAGGGCATTGAGGATCAAGATGATTATGTATGTTTCAAACCTAAAATTGGTTTGCAAGACAATCCTCTATGAGACCGTGACTATCCCATTCTTGGCATGTCCCACAGTACATTGAGTTACTTCTAATCAAAACTATCTTTAGTTCTACATGTAATGCAATGGTGGTTCTCTCTCCTTGAGCCTTAGGGTAGTCATTCCGGAAATGACCTCGTGAGCAATATGTGCACCAATTTTCTTTGGTTTTCTTTGTCTCCTTTTGCTAAGATTGAATTATGTATTGTTAGTTGTTCTACCGCAAGTTGTAACTTCTCAATATTCTCCTTCATATCATCCTTCTAAGGTCTGCGCCAAATTTGGGCTTCAATGCAGTAGGCCATGGTGATTAGATATGTATAAGTGTTGAATATTCTGCCATCCAGAGTTGCTCTTATGTCTTTTTGAAGCCCGAAAATAAACTGTTTTATCTTCTATCTTTCTGTCAATGGTTCTTCTAGCTTGCAACAGGCTTCTTTGAATCTTTTATCATATGTTTTTACTGATTCTTCTTCCTTTTGTGCTAATTCTCTCATTTTAATTACACTTTTGGTTGGAATGTCTCGTGTGTCAAAGTCCGCTGAGAAATATTGTTTTACCTCATTCCAATTTTTTCCATGTTTAGGATAAGTCTTCTTATAGCAATCTAATACATCTTTCCTGAGTGAGGATACGAAGTCAAGTAACCTTGGTTTATCTTCATCAATATCCTTCCTTTCCCATAGAGATTCTAATAAACATGTGTTTTGCTGCTTTTGTGGTATCTTTTCCAAATACAGGGATCTTGATTGAAGATTCCATCTCCCTCCTTTCTTTGTCTAATTCCAACCTTCCAGATTTGTGGACTAAGTCTTCTCCTTTTCCTCTCTTTACCTTCCTAACAATGTAGGGTTTTTGTTGTCTACCCTTGTCTCTTGCTCTAAGTTTTATATCGAAATATTCTCTCCCAAGTATTTCTTCTCACTCTACTTTTCCTAAGGGATGGATCCTAGTCAGGGGGTTGTGACTGTTCAAGATATCTTTTTGTTTTCATATTTGTTATTAATATCATTTCATTTGATTGTAAACATAACTCTTTTCCCAAGTCCAATCTATTCTCTTTACTTTTCCTTATTTCTTCCTTTTTTAATTTCCTTATGCTTTTATTGACTAATTCTTCTAAATATTCTTCTTGAATCAATGGAGTCTTCTCTAGAGTTTTCAGAAATTCCATAAATCTATTCTACAGGTTAATCGTCAAGTTCAATAGATCCGGTTTGTCATCTGGACTTTTAGAAGGTTGCGGTAGTAATGGGGTTTCTATATTATTGCAAGATTCTAATAGCAGTCTTCTAGATTCCCCATAGTCATTAATATCCTTATATTGGTTAGAAGTAACTTCCAGCTTTTTCCCAATATAATTCCTATCTTTCTGGAGTTTTCCATTCCACTTTTCTCTTTTCCTTGGCAGCACCCCCTTTGGCACGCTTAGCAACACCCTTATCCGACACTCTCAATTCTCATTCTTTTGTAATCTTCGTTCTTCTACGATGTCTTTCTTCTCTTTCAATCCTTTGTTGTTATCTTTTCTCTTCTCCATTTGGGCTAGCCATGTTTACTTTTCTTGTCAACTCAATTTGTTCTCTAATCTTTCTTGTGGTTGTCTTATCTCGTTTTGCCATAGGTTGGATTGACTTGGAGATCCAATAATCCTTATATCATTTCCCATTGTAGTTATTTAGTATCTTTTCCTTTATGAGTCACATCTCTCCAGAGATTCCTTCCAAAATCTTTCCCCTTTCCATTCTCCATCCCCTTGGTGCCTAACCCCGTCTCATAAGGTAAGCGCCACGAGATTAGATTTTCAAATCTTCATATCTTTATTGATTATCTTCTCCACTGTTTGTTTTAAATTTTCAAATTTTGAGGTGTTTTGTTCTTTATATCACCTAACCAAAGTCCCAACAACGGAACCAATGTTAGCAAGAAATCTGGGGTAACACAGACCAAAGTTTTGAACCCCAAGTATTCTCTAAGTGTTGTAGTTTATACCCTAGACTCAGTCATATAAAGGTGAACACCAATAGAATCAGACATAAGGGTAGCTACTTATTCATTCATAGAATAACAGATAATATTATAAATGGAATTTGGGGATCCCCTGTTGGTGTAATGGTGAGATGGTTGCCTTGTTTGTGGTGCAACCAAAGTTCAAATCCCGGCCTGGAACTCAGCGATGTATATCGATTTTATCCCAATTGTTCGGAGGTAAATAAAATGGCGGTTGATCTTGGAGGACATACAGGTGATCTTGGCGGACATGGTGACTAATCGTGCTGGAGGCGTGTGCTGCTCATGGATCCAATTTCCTATCGGCGTGTGTTGCTCATGGACTATTGTCAGACCCACACGGGTCTTTCATGCCAGGCAGGGTCTATATCGGGCCCTCGTGAGTCTCTCACTCCTTCTGCTTGGTTGGTCTTGGAGAGATAAGCACAACTCAAACAAAGGAATGGCGTTGGTTCCAGCAAGGAGGTCGGCAGGACTGCAGGCAGGAGAGCATTGGGTGACCAATGGTGGTGGTGGTTTAGCATGGATGAGGCCCCCCGAATGTGGTCTCATTGGTTCATAGCTCCAGTCAAAAGCGTTCAGGGTGCTGCCCCTTAGTAGTGATTTACCAAGCAAAATATATATATATAATAAATGGATTTCCGATATCTATTCTATTAATTAGATAAAAAATAATACATTGTAATATCTTCCCCTATACTCTTGCTTGAATCTTATCTAATCTCTAGACATCTTTCCTTCCATACATTAAACTCTTATACATATATTCCTCTCTATCTACTACACCTCTATCATAACCTCCTCATACATTATGTTATTCATATCTTCTTTTATATACATATCTATGAGATGTGACGTGACCCATCCATGATACCCCTAGTCTAGATGATATCTTTACAATATTATTCTCTACAAGTCTTTTGTGCCAAGATGTGGCATGTGTTTACCAGTCGATGTCCTCACTGTCATGTTTTTGGCTAACACAAAACATAGAGGGCCTAACATAACCCGAAAATCAATGTGCTCTTTGAAGGACAAATGATTGCCAGTTAAGACACAATTGTTGGACTATTTGTTTCTAGCCATCATATAACTCACACTACCTAACAAAGTCGGGTACAACACAACTTAATCAACAAGATAATGAAGTAAGACACAACTGTTGGTCTAACTGCTTATAACCACCATATCACACTACCTAATGAAGTAAGGAACAACACAACTTAATCAACAACATAATGATTTGGGTAAAACACAATTGTTGGTCTAACTATTTATAACCACTATATAACTCACACTACCTAAGCCAACAATTAATTAACATAATGAAGTGACGTACAACACACATTTAGTTTATTATATGACATAACATGACAGGCTACATTTGAATGTCTGGTAATCCGAATCTCTACTAAAGGATGCTTGGTCTCTGGCTCTAAAGCCACTACTTTCAAAAATCTGAGATAGAGAAATATTGAGAATAGTTAGATAGAGCTTAACAAAAGCTCCATGGTCATAATGATCTTTTTTATCAGGATAAAAAATGCCCCTGATTTATGAATATAAGAAATAATATGTTAGGAATTGGGAGGGTGGCAAACAAAGGCAAATAATATCATTAAAGAGATCTGCATAGGACAGTAACACTATCATGTTTCAGGAATTTGGCCTGAGATCCATAACAATTGGCAATTCTGCCAGTATTCGGCTTCCAAACAGCCCTCAAAGAATCAATGCAAGTGGAGGGTGCAAGGTCAAGTTTTTTAACTCCATATTGAGGGAGATCAAGGGGGGATTTTCTAAGAAAGGAGGGCAAACTAGAAGATCATGGAGAATGTGTGAAATGAAAACAAAAGCCTGTTATTTCTTAACACAAGGAACTCCTTTTCCTTTCCTCAAGGAAGATGCTCATGGTTTTTCTAGACTGCAGGGACTAAAGATAGTTGTAGACTCTGCTATCCATGAATAGGTTTAAACTCGACATCATATCAAGATTTCAAAGCAACTCACATTCTAAAATTCTCAATACCCATTTAACAATACGAAGGGCATGATGTGAATTATCATGATGTTTGTAAGCACTACCTCAAAGCTTAAATGTGGGAATTTTACACAATATATAAAACAAAATTAAAAAAAAACATGTTTTAGGATAAAACTTGGTTAAACAGAAAAAACATCTACAAAAAAGAAAAGTGATTTTCAGGTGAAAACTAATTATTTAACCTTTAATAGTCATACCGAAGTGTGTAGTTGTTTAGTAATGTTAACCAAAATTCCAGAATAAAATTACAAATAGGATTTTAATTAGTGAACTTTGCACGATCATGAGGAGAAGAATAGTCAATGCCAGAGCCAAGAGGAACAACTCCATGTGGATTAATAGAAGGGTGACTTCCATAGTAGTGACGCTTGATGTGATCCATATTGACAGTACTTGAAATTCCTGGAATCTGGTAGATATCTTTTGTGTAATTGAAAAGATTGGGATATTCACGTATCATTTTCTTATTGCATTTGAAATGAACTACATACACCTGTAACACCACAAAAATATAAGTGGAATTCATGGCATATTTGAATACAACTATGCAGAAACTTAAAGACATAAATAAGAGAAACACTAAGTTGCAGAAGTTTGCCATTTTTCCAACTTATTCATAAATATTGTAAATACTAAATAGTAAAGCAATAGAATGAAATAGTCAAATAGATGATCTACAAACTCAAAAGGAACAAGAAAGATACCTCATCAAACCGAATAAGTGTTACAAACAAACGTACATCAGCCTCTGTGAAAACATTTCCACAGATGTATCGTTGATTGCTTAAGATCTCCTCACATTTGTCAAGTGCATCAAATAATTCATTAAAAGCCTGTATATACCATATGGAGAGTCTGAGAAAGTTAAAATCTACTTTACAATAGTGGATGCCTGCAAGACAAATATCAAAAGAGAATTTTGATTAAACCTGCTCATAAGGTCTTTGATTTGTAGCAAATCCACATCTGTAAACTCCATTGTTTATTGGATCATATATCCAGTTATTAACTTCATCAATCTGGGTTTGCAGATGGGGTGGATATAGGTCGAGATTTGGATATTTTGCAATATCATTAAATTCAGTGTTCAGCATACGGATGATTTCAGAGCTCTCATTGTTGACTATTGTTTTACCCTTTTTATCCCATAACACCTGCACATATGGGAAACTAATTTGTGAGAGATCTGTGCAAAGATAATAGAAAACAACATACCATCACACACCAAAGCTATTTAAGGGATTTTGATAGAAGAAAAGTATGTTAAGGATTTGCACCGGAACAGTATATTTTCCAGAGTAATTGGTGCTAGCAAGTTCATATAATTCCCGTATACTTTTGGCTCCATTCAAAACATCTTGTTCTGCACCAGGATCTTCATCTTCAGTATTTGGAAATGTCCAGCCAAAGTGATTCTCGCCCTCTTTTGTCCTTTCCCATTTTGGTTTTACTGACTATTTGACAAAAATCATTGAGTACTCAATTGAAGAAGTAATAATTTAATTGAAAAGCATCACACAATATCATCAAAATGAGGAGTTACCGAGACACTAATAGCATCCTCCAGCCCCTTCAGATTCAAGACGGCATAACACCTGGATGCCCAAGGACATGCATATGATATGTAGAGATGGTATCTACCAGACTCCGCATAGTAATCAGATGACTTATCCCTTGAAATGAAATTACGAAAAGTTGATGGAGTGCGTTTGAACTCCCCATCATTTGACATTTCCTCCAATGAAGATCTAGCAGAAGACCCAACCATCTACATAAATTACAATAAGTTCAATTAGGACCAAACTGAGTGATTCACATGTTTCTACTTTCTTGTTAACAATCACAAAGGTGGTTATAGATAAATATCAATATCAACTAGGATTATGAAACAAATTCAGAGCTGAATAAAAAGCTTAATTACTCAACAACTAATGTGTTAAAGGTATCAAGATGTATTATACCTAAGTACTTAGGTATATCCAAGAACCATAGGAAGGCTTGCATTTAAAAGAACTCATTAAACAAACATTAATCCAACAAGAAGAAAAGTTTACAATTTCAGTTTAACTGATCCAATTCATGGCTGTTTTGAAAACATTGCATGTCAGTTCACATCAAAAAAATTGCAAAATATGGAGAATTTTTTAATGAACTTGACATGGAGTACACTGATTTGCAGTAAATAACCACATACTAAGGAGAGTAACTAACATTTGAAGAACTTTCACTATTCTTTTTCTGCCAGGTAACGGCAGTTAAAATAACTCATTTAAAATACAAAAGTTTCCGATTTCAGTTGACTGATCCAGTTCGTGGCTGTTTTGAAAACCATTGTATGTCAGTTCACATTTTTATTTTTGCAAAATATAGAGAATTTTTAATTAACTTGTGATGGAGCACATTGATTTGCAGACAATGACCACACATACTCAGAAGAGTCACTAAAATTTGAAAAATGTCCACTTTTCTTTTTCTGCTAGGCAAATGGTAGTTGACAACATGCCCCGCACCCTCGATAGAGAAAACAGATACAAAACTTGGACACATGATGTTGAGTTTCCCCTGAAGAAATTAGAGAAAACACACCTTTATTATAATATTCAGATGAAATATTTGTATCAGTTGCCTATGCAACAATACCCATTTACCCCATAGGAGAACTAAAACAAAAAAATATCCCTTCCTGGAAAAGGGGAAAAAATATGATCATTTGGCCATGTTGACCATGCACACACTATTTATCTTAGTCCTGGGGAAATGATGGTCTTTGCTGCTGCATCCTTGCACTGATGTTGCACCAGAATGTGCTCATCCTCCATGCATGCCAGCACTTCCTTGCTTATCGCACATCTAACCAATGGATTCAGCACCTGAGAATCCCCAAACATCACATTCCTCTGGCAGTTTCCTGGAGTTCCTTGCAACCACGGCAGTCCCCACCCAACTGATCAATCACACGAATCCTCTGTGCTGCCTATTCACAAGTTGTTCTTTGCACCTGTGCCATGAGAGGCTTCAGTCTTGTGTTGGTGTGGACTAGCAGTCCACCACTCACATGAAGGTCTAAGCCACCAACGAAGTATTTCAAAGCATAAGACTCTGCTATTAGGATTAAAAACTCCTCTAGTGTGACAACACGATCTGTGAGGGATGGGATGTCATCTTCTCCAAGACAGATCACTGACACCATATGCTCGTCAAGCTCCTCTTCGAAGATTTCTCCTCTTTTCACTCTTCATGGATTTTCCACAATCCAATCCTAGAAAACATCCCCGTTGATCCAACTTGAAGCTCCAAACCTATCACTTGAATCTCATGTTCTGTGGCTATGCCCAACCATCTTCTATGGTCTGCAGTAACACCATACTATGTTCTCAGGTTTGCAGAGCTGCCAACATCAATATTCTGCCCAGTCACACCCTACTCAGTGCTTCAACAGATGATATACCAAGACTTCTAGTGGCACAAGAGGATGTGGGAAACTTGATCGGAGTGTGTTATCTCAAGAGTGCATCAAACATCATGCAACATATTGTATACATCATCGGATTGTCTTGGTCCCAGTCAACTTTGATCCAAATCGCAGAGCTTAACTCTCCATGAATAGTACTGCCAAGTGCCATGTAATGTCCCTGATTTCCGAATAGTCGCCACCAAATTAATTCAATTGATTAAATATTAAATTGTCCACATTTATATTTAATTAATTAATTAACATTAAAGTGACTATAAAACAATATATATTCAAATATCAATAAAGTTACTATACAAAAGCAAACTAATTGAGGGTTATAAAAACGTGGCAGAAATGAATTGAGGGTTATCTTTCGGAAAATTATTAACGTAATAAGATTTGAGAGCTCAGCTTTCAAAGACTCGAGGATACAAACCCTTGAGCAAGTGGGTTGGACAGAAACCTGATTCATCTACTAGGTGAATTCATCTTAGGATTCACAGTTGGATTTATTTGGGGAAATTTGTGAGTCTTCATTGAAGACAAGTTGTAGGCAAAACTTATTTCATAAGCGGCAGCCATTTCAATTTTATATGCGGGGTTTTATGCCAATCATGTGAAATTGAGTATATATCAGGTAGCAGTTATTTTATAATGGCTATAGTCTATATCAGGTGAAATATATATGCCTCATTGTTTCGGTTGTCAATGATAAATGGTTTGGGTTATATTATTTAATATTCTTGTGCAGAGATACAATGTTTAAAAGCAATATGTGGGCCTGAGATATATTTTTATTGACAACCAGGCTTAAGGTTTGAGTATCGAATAGCATATTGGAAGGAAGGTTTCTACTCAACAACCCTTATTATTCCTATTGCCCCTTACATATTGGAGTTGGATGATATCGGGAGCTGTTAAAGTTCTACCGCCACTCATAATAGAGTTCGTGGCATTTGGAAGAGAGCGCCATACAGGTGGCAATATCCTGGTCAAACCATTGGACGGAAGGAATTAATTAAGACTGCTGTAAATGTCTTCATCACTAGAAGGAACCGCCAATTAACATATGGAGGCCTTGAAGGAGTCAACATTGGTGTGCATGAACTTTGGAAGCTAGCGGAGGAGTTTCAAACTTCAAAGATGGTTGCTATTCATCACCATATTATTATATCTGTCACCCTTCTATACTTCACGGCTGAGTCTAAGGGAGCCTTCGTGGACTTGAGATAAGTCAGAAGCAGCTATCGGGTCTTGTGTGCTTGCTAGCTTCTTCATTGCTAGCCACCAAATTTGAAGTTGATAATTGGAAGGCTGCCAAATCATTTCCAGGTCAGCATATCAAAGTAGAAATTTAGTAATCTTTCTTTCTGGCAAAGTATAGTCTGATAAGGAAGCTTTGTACCCTCTTTATATATCATTATCGAAATACAGTTGTTGAATAATTTGTCTATGATTAATTTCCTGTACTTAGCTTGTCAACTGAGTAATAAGTTTCAGCAAGTAGAGGCTTAGAAGCTTTACAAGATTAAATATTGCTACAGCTGAGGTTTCATGAAGGTATTTGGATATTACACCTAGATGATGTTAAGCCAGTAATAATGATTGTATATCCGTACTCTTGTATCTGTTGTCACCTAGCCCAAACCTATGAATGATAAATAGAATTTTGTAGCAAAAGTCAAGTACTAGTCTATATGTTCTGAATTGTGATGAGCGTTATAAGGAGATATGCAAATATTAGTATATATACATCTGCATATACAGAGGATATTCTGTTACAAGTCAGATTATGCAAATAGTTTGACGAAATTCGTGCATTGACAAACTGAGGAAATCGTAAAATTTCGATCCAACTAGTCCAGGTCATTACAGTGGAATCAAAGCTCGGATCCTGCTAGCCTCTGGGTTAAATTTCAGATTTGCTAATGCAACCAAGTGACAGGCATATCGGGTATATTGCTAGGGAACAAAGAAAACAATTTTGGTGGATTCATCCATATCCAAAACAGGATACTTTATCAGCTGCAATAGCTGCAAGGCAACACCATAGTGGGATTGGTTCGGCTAGGAGGATGGGTGAAAGGAGAGACAACAGTCCACCACATGTTGACAGAGAAGCACATGATGACAAAGAAGGGAAATTTTTAGAGGTCTTGCAGCAGGACAGCAACAAGCAACTAATGTTTTACAACAACTTCCAGCAGCCATTCAACAAATGAATATGGGCCTTAGGAGGAACAATCGGGAACAAGGAGATGATGGTAGTGTAGTTGGTACACCATGTAGGGAGAGAACTCCTACACACACTACTGATAGACCATTGCAGCCTACCTTCTTGCCCGGAAATGAAGCAGAAGAGGAGGGTGTTGATGGGGATGATGAGGTCACATTTGCAGATAGTGTCATGACTATGCATGATGAATGGAATGCATTTCCCCAACACGTCAAGGAAGTTTTACCCTTCTCTCAATATATGGGACAGCAAAGAGATAGTAGAAGAACCATGCAAGAACGTAGACGAAGGCAACAAAACAAGGAACTCAAACAAGCCACAAGAAAACTCACCCTACCTACATTTGATAGTAGTGGAAAGACCAACGCTAGAGCTTGGATTCACAAGCTAGACACCTTCTTGACACTTAGACCAATGCAAGAGGATGAAGCAATTAAATTTGCGACCATGCACCTTGAGGGCATTGCCTATGACTGGTGGCACCATGGTTTGATCACACAAAACCATGGATTGACTCACTCTTATGAGGATTTTAGCAACAAGTTGATTGCTCGGTTGGATCAGAAGGATGTGGAGGTATACTATAGAGATCTCACACAATTGAAACAAAGCGGGCATGTGGATTCATACATTAATGAGTTTCAAAAGATTGTTGTTATGGTTCCCGATATGACTGAGAAAAGGGTAGTAATGTTGTTTATTGAAGGATTCAATGATAGGACAAAAGGTTTAGTCAAGGCACTAAGGCCTAGGACTCTTCATTATGCTATCCAATTGGCATTAGATCTTGATATATCACCACCCACAGGTCAGCCCCAAAGGAAGAATTTCAAGTATAATAAATCAGACTACAAGCCAGATGAGAGAATACCCAATCAGCCTAAGCCTTCAGAACCTAAGTTGGAATTTGAAACAAGGAATGAATTGCGTAGTGTTGTGACCTTTTCACACATCACCCCATTCAAAACGGGGACCCCTAATTTTTTCCCCATTTGAGTCTTTTGGCTTTGGTTTTGGATAGTTTTGCGGCAATCTCTCCTTGTTCCTTATGTCTTTCCGGGGATGTACCCGTCTTTTGGCCCAATTTGGAATTTTGGCCAAGTCTGGGGCGCGTTTTGTTAGATTAGGGTTTTTATTCTTCAAGCTTAGTTTGAGGTCAAGTTGAGTAAGCAGATTGAAATCTAAGCTTGGCACTGCGATTAGGAGGCTTCAAACAGGTTCCCATTAAAATTTCACTGAATTCTAACAACTTACTATTTTTAGTAAGCATTCTATTTGGGACCTTTTATCGGGGCTTTTGAAAATCCAACTACTACGTCATATTTAGAGCCCTTTGAGCAACTTGCATGCAAAATTTGAACGAATTCCGGGAACTTACTATTTTTAGCAGGTATGATGTCACCCGAGCAGTTCTAGATCTTCAGTTTCTAGAGCAAAGTTGTATGTAATAGAATCGGCGTCGAACGGAGGTCAACAGAAGCACATGCAATGAAATTAGGGTTTCCTACTTTTATGCCTAAAATGAAGGGAAAAACTCAGGAAAAACGAAAAAAAAGTGTATCCCACTGCGATCAGAATCTTCCAAGGAATCTATCAGTGAAATTTGAATGCATTTTGCACACTTACTATTTTTAGTAAGCCATCTCCATAATAGGGCCTAAAATAGTAGGTGAGCGCAAAAGGCAGGTGTTAACAAGTCAGTAGGGCCATGAGGACCTTGATGGACGAATATCAAGTCTTGAGAAGTTGCAGATGTTTGAAAATCACAGGGACTTCAAAAGTTACTAAAAATAGAAAGCGAGGGCGAACAGGACAAAATTGCCTAAGTATTCAAAATCTCCTTTATACATGAAAATACACTTAGGCTATGTTTGGGGTGAAAGTCTTAACAAAAAATGGTTAAGTATGAAAATCTCCCTCACATCACTCATGTGTGCCCAAATGATAAGGAAGTGGCTAGGAAACTTTCTAAGTGTTAAAGACTCTTCTTACACCATGGAAATGCGCCCAAAAAAGGAATATGGAGGTTGGAAATATGGCTAAGTTGTGAAAATTTTGAGCTACCACATGAAAAAGGGCCCAAGGGGGTCAAATGGGGTCAAATATTTTTTAAGGCACGAAATTAAGGTGAACCCCTCTAACATGCACTCTAGAAAGGGCAACGAAAATGCCAAGTAGTGAAAATGCTAGACTTCCCCTTCAAATGCGCCCAAGACACAAGACTCCTATGCGCTCAAGGTGTGAGCTAATATGCGCCCAAGGTGTGAGGTGAAGATGCGCCTAAGGAGACAGGAAGGTGAGAAATTTATCCAAGGCAAGGAAAACTTGAAAGTTTTGTCTCATTTGTGCCCTATAAAGACCCTTCTCAAATGCACCCAAAAGAAACTAAGAAAATTGCTAAGTCATGAAAATTCTTTACTCAAGTCTAATATGCGCCTATGAAGAAGGTGAGGTGGAGCCAAATGCATAACATTGATAAAACCCCCTCTAAAATGGGCCCAAGGTGTGAGGAGACACATGAAAATTTTACTAGGTATTGAAAACTTTATCTCTCAACATGGGCATGTGCCCAAGGTCTGTGGTGAAATGCGCTTGAAGGGGTGAAAAATATTTCTAAGGCAAAGAAAATACTAAGTACTAAGCTCCCCTCTCATTTGCACCCAGGAAGGATATGCACCCAAGGTGGGGTGTATGCATGGAAATTGTGCTAGCAAAGAAAATACTAAGTACTAAGCTCCCCTCTCATTTGCACCCAGGAAGGATATGCACCCAAGGTGGGGTGTATGCATGGAAATTGTGCTAAGTGTTGAAGACTTCACCTTCCAACATGAAAATGCGCTCTAGGCATGGAGATAAAGGCGAGATTTGTTTAACACATGAAATTTGAAGGGAGTCTATATCAAATGTGCCCTATGGAAATGCGCCCATGGAAGGTGGGAAGGGAAATATTAAAAAATGATTCCCCCATGAATCTTTGAAATAACAAGTGTTACAAGAAGCCAAAAAGGGGAAATTCGAACTTCTACAAGGGAAAGAATCTTCTACAAAGGCAAGGTTTATGACGAATGAGACCCACTTTAGTGACAACTCGCCCATCACCTCTCCAAAATTGGAAATTGCCAAGTAGTGGGAAGGGGAAATTTAATGAATTTGCTAAAATAAACTCCCTCACGAATTAGCAATATTCTTTGACACAATTATTTAAACCACAAAATTTTCATTTCTTCTCACCATTTGCAAGTGCGAAGTTGTGGCTTTGAGGGTGAGGAGAAAAACGTTGAAGTGAAGCTGCTGAAGTGAGCAGGTCAAATCAGCAAGGTGGGTGCTAAGGGTGAAATTTTTAAGTGCCAAAAGTAGTATTCATATTGCTGGAAAAGTGTTGAGATTTGGAGTTTGAATTTTTAATGCGGAGGCTCCTTATTTTCGAAGTTTGCTCCACATTTTGGCTATCCCGAGGTTATTTATTTTCTAAGTTTAAATTTTAATGCATATCTTTTGTTTTGCAAGATGGTTGAAGCAGGCAAGGGAGCAGCTGCAAAGGCCAACAAAGCTGCATGCAAGGCTGCCAATGCTGACCAATGCTGAGTCAAGCAAGGCCAATATATCCAGGCAAGCGGTGATAAAGAAGTTAAACAAAACATTTCTTCCTGAATCCAAGTTTACATCAAAGTTGGGAGAGCTAAATGATACGAATCTTGGTTCATACAATCTGGGAGCACTCAGAGGTCAAATTTACAAGATAGGTGGCTATCCTCCATCAATCACGGTGCATCAAATTATGAAGAGTGGACTTTATGCAACTACTGATTTTCCACCAACTATCCAGTGTCCGGAGTTAATCCTGGAATGTGTCAACTGCTACAAGCCGGAGCGAAGGGTTATTATTTCCTTTGATGGCAAATTGTTTGCCAATCATATGCTTGAGGCCATCAGAGAGGCATTTGGAATCCCTACTTTCAATGAGATGGTATACAAAACGAGGGAGAGGGTTGAAAGGATGTACGCTTCTACTTTTGAGAGATGCGCTGGAATGATAAATTTTGTTTGGATGCAGAAGCCCAGGCCTCCTTGCATCAAGCTCCCCAAGCAAATTATTTCAAATGATGTGAAGCAGGAATATTGTGATCTAATAATGATGCTCAGTCGAGTGAATGGAAGTCCTCAATCGTACATCTTCGAGCCATGGATGTTCTACTACATCAGGATTGTGCTGGAGGGGAAGGACTATGTGGATTGGGCAAGAATGATAAGTGACAATCTGGATGAACAGTTCAGGAATCTGAGGAGAACTAAAACTTTTTACATGAGCTCATATGTGATATACATGTTGGCTCGAATGACTAAATACAAGGGAATAACTTATAAGGAACCAATTGGGTGTGGTCCTGAGCAGTTCAAAATTTACGAAACTTGCCCACAATTGCACCTAAGCAACACCTCCAACTACAAAAGGGTAAATGACGCTTTCACAATGCACATAGCCAGGACCCTTCAGCGAAGTACTCAACAAAGGATATCAAAAGAAGCTCAGAAGTTGATCGAAAAATATGGATATTGGTTTATCCAATTTCCAAAATTCACTTATATCAGGCTGCAAGGGTTTACATCATATCCTCATAGATTACCAAGGTACCCCACAGATAGAATGGTGATGTTAGAGATATATAATAAAATCAGAAAAAGAAGAAGAAAGGAGGATTGGACTTCCCGATCGTCATGGGGAATTTAGATGAGATTTGTCCCCCCTTGCAAACAACCAAAGAAGCTGAAGATGAGCTACAGTTTTTCCACCTCTCATACCACACCAACAGGCAGGATTTTGATCCTTATAAAAATATCAGAGTAGTGTAGGGTGTGGAATATAGGCACAAGGCGCATATTGAGAACTTTTGGGCCAATGTAGTGGATGAAGCTAAGGTTAGAAGAAGAATGTTTTCCAAAATACCCTTGAAAATGATTAGAGAATGTGAGATTGTTCCAGTTCCGGATCAAGTAGATGAGGACGTAAATGTTATGCAGCCAAACTATGAAACAATAAGAAATATAGCGGTCCCACTACCTGATTGGTTAGAACTGGAAGTTACAGACTTAGATACATTATGCATACCGGTTTTGAAATTCACTAGAAATTGGGTACAGAGGCACATGAATAGACTTAAAAGCAAATCAATCCCCCTCACCTACAATTTGATGGGTGACCAAAGGCCGCCAATAGCTAGAAAAAGGAAACAGGTCGCCCAAGCTTCAGAACCGTGGAGGGAGGTGCAGGTTCAACAAGTGCCTCGGATGGTAGAGGAAGCATCATCCACGCCATCATGAACTCGCTCTTCAAGTGTGCAAGAGGTCTCATTGTTTGTGAGCCAAAGAAACATATTGAATGAGGAGCAAGAGTTTCAAGAGGTGAACCAATCACCTCTTAGAGAGCCAGATAGTCAAAGTGTCAACACTCCTAGGAAGGAAAATCAGCAAGAAAAAGAGGAGACAGGAACAGACACCTGCTTCCAACAATTGATTGAGATAGCTTTAGATGAAGAGACTGCTACAAGGCAGGAGGCTCAGGGTGTAGGAGAAAATACTCAGTAGATGGAAATTGATGAGCCTCAATAGAATGTTGTTAGAGAAGAAGTGCATGGAGAGGAAGCGAGAGAGGAACAGCCGCTTATTATTTGTGACCCGCAGCAGGCAATCCAAACTAGCTCAAGGAAAGAATGAGAAGTGATCCTATTGAGGAGACTGACCCAGCAATTGAAATGGAGGAATTCCTCAGCAAAATCAGCGGACTGCCAAAAAAGAAAAAGGCTAGAAAGTTCTCGAAGATATCTACAGATAAGTCGGGTTCTCGCACACTCCATGTGGTTGTTCCCAGGGTAGAATGTGACCGAGATGAGGCTATCCCCAAGAATTATGTGGTCAATACTGTGGAGTTGGGCCGCCGAGCTCAAATAATTGAAGAATGTGATAGCTCCTGTTAGGCTCTTGTCATGTCCCCAATTTGGAGCAATAAAGGGAATTTATTAAATTAATTATTTATAAGGTTATTAAAAAATAAATATTAAAAAGTAACCTTATATTTAATTAATTTAATATTAAAGTGACTAAAAATAAAATAATATTAAAAAGTCACTTACAAGAATAAAATAATAATTTATTCTAGATGCTTCTTGAAATCTCTTGCAATTTCTTTATAAGGAGCTTTTGGAGGGCATTTGAGATATCCTGGAGTCAAAATACATTTCTAAATATTGGAGAGCTTGAATGCTTGTCTTAGCTAGAAAAGACAAATCCTCTTATGTTGCTAGTTTTAGTTGTGCAACACCAACCCTAGCTAGTTGGGAGTGGAAGTTATCTCAGGCTTTCACATTGGTGCAAAATTTAGTGGCTTCATAGCCAAATTTTGAGAATTGAGGCGTATCGAATTTCTTCTACTTGTTGCAGATTTGAGGAAGTATCTTTATCAGATTTTGAAGGTCGAATTAGCCTTGGAAGAATTTGAGTTTGTGGAGACATTTTCTGATTTTATATCAGTCCCTAATGTTCACTTGCCAAGGGACAAATTGTTGTTACAAGGAGACATGAATTTCTGATTATATCAAGCAAGGTGGCGCCATTATATAGGACGACTTTGCTGATTAAGGAGACTTAAATTTCAGCTAACATCTAGCAAGTTGGGCGCATCAAGTAGCAGGGGCGATTTCATGTTAGGAGGCTAAGAAAATTCAAATAATATTCTTACAAGTTCGTGGGCTCTCAAAGAGTGTGGGTGTTACATTTTGGAGCTGTTTGGCATCACCATTTTGAAGAATTGAATATTTTTATGGAGGCTGCAACATAATCAAGTTCCATCGATTTAGTCATTGCATTTCATGTTTAGAGTTTCGCATTATTGTAATCAGCTTTAAGCTGTATTCTGGTTGTAAAACATTTCACATATTTAAAAGTTGCAATTAGCATTTGTATGCCAAGAGTCTTGGCTGAAGCGTATTGTGTTGCCATTCTATTTTGTAAAACATTCATATACATTGCAATTCACATTGGAGAGATAAGGGATTGTTGGCAATTGTTTGTCTCAATGTCAAGGCTGATTGCACAATAATTGTTTGATGAAATGACTCTTATACTTCATTGCATAGTTTACTTAGTAAGTTGCATGCCAAGTGTTCATAGAAATGCCTCTTGGCTATAGGTGCGCATTTTATATTAGAATTTCATGTATTTGCATTTGAAAAGAACAAAAAGAAGTTGCATATCATTCTAGTCTTTCATTTAGTTAATTTGAAATCATCTTTATGCTTCAAACTATCATTGGCATCAAAACAAAACCATTTCAAGCAAACTGAAATCAATTATCAGCAAATTTAAGATTGCATAAAAAGTGTTTGTCAAAATTCCAAAGGCAGAAAATCGGTGTTTGTGGACCAGATATGGCAAAGCACTTTACAGTGGTATCAGAGCAAGTTTTTCTTGCCAACGTATTGGGTGATGAGCAAAGAAGACATTCCGGATCGCAGCCCCTTTGATATTACTTACAGCAGGTTGAAAAAGGGTTTGAATCTACTTGAACTCATGGAACAAAGTAGTACTCAGCACATGCTTAGTGACCTTGCAAGAGGACAGCAAGAGTTGATGGAAGAGTTGGTTAGAGGAAGGGAGGAAGCAGCTAAAGCAAGAGAAGAATTATCACAAATTCTTAGACAGCTTGTGAACAATGGAAACAATGGAGATAATGGGCACAACAATAGGACCAATGGACAGAATGGAAGACAAGACAACAATGACACGGCTCAAAACAATAGAGCAACAAGTAGAGCAACTCCGAGGCCTCTTATGCCTCAATTCTTGAGGGAACCAGCTGCTGCAAAACAGGAGCAGCAAGAATAAGAAGAAAATTGTGATGACTATTTGAGGGAATATAACTCTTTGGGAGATGAGTTCCATGCTACCATGACACTAGTAGACTTTTGCAACCTCAAGATGAGAAATAGACCTAGAAACAACAATCGGGGTGCACAGAATCAAAATTTGCAACGAAAGGTAGGGAAGCTTACTATACCTTCCTTTGATGGTTCTAGCAAATGCACAGCTAGAGCATGGGTTCAAAAGTTGGATACCTACTTCCAACTTAATCCTATGATGGAGACCGAGGCTATCAAATATGCCACTTTGCATTTGGATGGAGAGGCACATGAATGGTGGTACCATGGGCTTGTCACTGTGGGACATGCCAACATCACATCCTACTTGGAGTTCACACAGAGACTCATTGACAGATTTGATCAGAAGGATCCATAACTTCACTTCAGAGAATTAGCTCAGCTCCAGCAAAGTGGGTCTGTAGACTCCTACATCTCAGCATTCCAACATTTGGCAATTATGGTGACTGATGTTTCATAACAGCGTTTGGTAATGCTCTTCATTGAAGGTTTGTCTGAACCCCTTCACTGTTGGATTAAGGCTTTCAAATCAGATTCCCTTCAAGATGCGATCACTAGAGCTAGAGACATGGAATCTAGCTATGAAAAGAGCAAATCTTCAAGCAACCAAAAGAACAAAACTTCTTTCAGCACACCTCCTTCAGAAGATATAGAGGAGTCCACTTCCAAGAAGGACAACAAGATGGATGAGGATTTCCATAGGGAGTGTAGGGAGAAAGGAATTTGCTATCATTGCAAGGAGAAGTGGGTGAATGGACATCGTTGCTTGGGAAAGGGAAAAGTTCATCTCATTGAGGTAGCATCAGAAAGTGAGAATGAACTTGGAGTTGAGGATAGCGGCAGTTCAAATGAGGAGCTAGAAAACAAGGGCTCCCTTGGCACTCTAGCAAGATCACCTATGTTCAATTCCTTCAGAATTAGAGGAACTCTACTTGGACAGCACATCACAGTTTTGGTTGATAGTGGGGATACACACAACTTCATTGATTCAGCTTTGGTAGTGAAACAGAAGTTAACCACTCAAGGCTTTGAAGGATTCAACATCATGGTGGCTAGTGGTCATAGGTTGACATGTAAAGGGAAGGTCCCTCAATTGAGCATTACTCTTGGTAATTATACTGTTACAGACGATTCCTACATGGTGGACTTGGGAGATAAACATGCTATATTGGGTATTCAGTGGCTCTATTCATGGGGGAGTATTCACAAAACTTCAAGAAGATGACACTTAAGTTTTGGACAGCAAGTGGTCGGAAGGTGGTGCTTAGGGGAAAAGCAGATAGAGCATCCAAGGATGTATCAATAAAACACATGGAGAGTACTTCCTTTCATCAAGATGTATCAGAGGTAGTAGTGGATGATATGGATAGAGTAGATGGCATTCATGATGATGTTGATGATATTGTTGCATTGAGTGTTGAGTCATCCTTTGATGTTAACAGTTTGGCAAGGGATGCGAAAGACTTCCATCTCAATTGCATTGTTAGGAGTATCCATCAGTTTGATTTCAATCCACATGTGGAGGGTGTGACCATGGTATTACTTACTCAGCATGGTGGGTTGAAGGAAAGGAGTGTGGGTTCATCAGTATTTGACATGCCAATTACTTCAAAGGATGATTTAATGAAGGAATTGAAGACTTGGTCCATCTGGATTCTAGAAGCTCACTTGATGGATTATTGGTTTCACAAATTGCTGAGTTTGAACATTGTCAAGGACTTCAGCTTTGTTCAGAGGTGGTTAAGAGGAGTTCTTCTTAGGGGTATCTGGGATCCAGGCGGATGGTTGATAGGCTTGCTCCAAATTTTATGGCAATGGTCTTGGGATGGCAGTCGTAGATTGCTTGAAGACAAGCAATCTTTGGGAAGGGACAACTGTCATGTCCCCAATTTGGAGCAATAAGGGGAATTTATTAAATTAATTATTTATAAGGTTATTAAAAAATAAATATTAAAAAGTAACCTTATATTTAATTAATTTAATATTAAAGTGACTAAAAATAAAATAATATTAAAAAGTCACTTAAAAGAATAAAATCATAATTTATTCTAGAAGCTTCTTGATATCTCTTGCAATTTCTTTATAAGGAGCTTTTGGAGGGCATTCGAGATATCCTGGAGTCAAAATACATCTCTGAATATTGGAGAACTTGAATGCTTGTCTTAGCTGGAGAAGTCAAATTCTCTTATGTTGCTAGTTTCGGTTGTGCAATACCAACCCTAGCTAGTTGGGAGTGGAAGTTATCTCAGAATTTCACATTGGTGCAAAATTTAGAGGCTTCACAGCCAAATTTTGAGAATTGAAGAGCATCAAATTTCTTCTACTTGCTGCAGATTTGAGGAAGTATCTTCATCAGATTTTGAAGGTCGAATCAGCCTTGGAAGAATTCAAGTTTGTGGAGACATTTTCTGATTTTATATCAGTCCCTAATGTTCACTTGCCAAGGGACAAATTGTTGTTACAAGGAGACATGAATTTCTGATTATATCAAGCAAGGTGGTGCCATTATACAGGGACGACTTTGCTGATTAAGGAGACTTAAATTTCAGCTAACATCTAGCAAGTTGGGCGCATCAGGTAGCAGGGGCGATTTCATGTTAGGAGACCAAGAACATTCAAATAATATTCTTACAAGTTTGTGGGCTCTCAAGGAGTGTGGGTGTTACATTTTGGAGCTGTTTGGCATCACCATTTTGAAGAATCGAATATTTTTATGGAGGCTGCAACATAATCAAGTTCCATCGATTTAGTCATTGCATATCATGTTTAGAGTTTAGCATTATTATTGTAATCAGCTTTAAGCTGTCTTCTGGTTGTAAACATTTCACATATTTAGAAGTTGCAATTAGCATTTGTATGCCAAGAGTCTTGGCTGAAGCGTATTGTGTTGCAATTTTATTTTGTAAAACATTCATATACATTGCAATTCACATTGGAGAGATAAGGGATTGTTGGCAATTGTTTGTCTTAATGTCACGGCTAATTGCACAATAATTGTTTGATGAAATGACTCTTATACTTCATTGCATAGTTTACTTAGTAAGTTGCATGCCAAGTGTTTGTAGAAATGCCTCTTGGCAATAGGTGTGCATTTCATATCAGAATTTCATGTATTTGCATTTGAAAAGAACAAAAAGAAGTTGCATATCATTCTAGTATTTCATTTAGTTAATTTGAAATCATCTTTAAGCTTCAAACTATCATTGGCATCAAAACAAAACCATTTCAAGCAAACTGAAATCAATTATCAGCAAATTGAAGATTGCATACGAAGTGTTTGTCAAAATTCCAAAGGCAGAAAATCAGTGTTTTTGAACCAGATTTGGCAAGGCACTTTACAGCTCTTAAGGATAGGTTGCTTCAAACAAAAGGGAAGTATAAAAGATTGAAGAAAGAGCATAAGACATTGGTTGGCTATGTGCAGCGCTTAGCTCGTCCGTGTGGACAAGAAAATCCAGCAATTGATCTTCCAACTGAACTTCCAAGGGAATAGGTCAGTGGCCTAGAAGATTTAAAGAAGATGGCTCAAGAAGCAAGTAAGTGGGTTGGCCATATTCACATAGAGACAGAAAAGTTCAAGGAGGATCTCGCCCACTCTTTTCAGCAGGCCTCCAGTATTTTGACACTAATGAGCAATGTTGATCAGGCCTGGAGTGAAACCCACATTTATCAAGAAAAAACTGTTCCCCACCTGGCATCTTTAATGCATATGCCCATACAAACTCTGGTAGAAGAGGAGTGATTCAGGAGGTCGACAAATATGACTTCCCCAATTGGTATTCCTCAACAGTCACAGGTCAAGGCTTCTTCAATGCAACTCAGGCAAAATTAGCTAGAGTTAGAAGGGCCATGGGAAATATTTAGGAGGGAGTCTTGAACACGTTTGAAGCCTTATTTGCCAAAAGACTAACTCCAGAAGAAATGACTGCAGATGGCTTGAAGAGCAGATTGGAGCCTTTCTTTTCAGATGTAAGGTCATTTGCCTAAGTAGATTTTGAAAATGTTTCGACCTTCTCCAATATTATTTAGAACACTCAGGATGCCTTAGTTGCTAGGGAAAAATCTTGTACTCGGCAGGGGCAAGCAGTCATGGTGCTTGAGTTTCAGCTCAGCCATATTCCACCCATCTCAGTTCAAGAGGTTGAGGCAATATTGGCCAGATTCATTGAGTTTGTGGTCAAAGAGAAGGAGAATGGGAACGCCTTCCTAGATGATGACCTTTTGGATAATAGTGGGCATTGGATGCTCATAGTGATGAAGGGAGAGAGTGGGCATTATGTGCTCATTTATTACCCCACTCCTCCACTTTGTGGTTGTTTTTAGCAAAATCTTGAATAGGGCTTATGTGGCTCAAACTAAGCCGTTCATTGTAATTGAATCTGAGCCGTCTGTTGGACTGGGCCAGCTATAAAAGGGGCATTCCCCCCTCATTTGTAAGGGAGGAAGGAAAGTTTTCAACTAAATACTTTGTAGGAGATTGTTGTGAACACTACCATAATAAAAAGAGTTGTCATTACTTGTGATTTCATCTTTTATTGTGGGCAGCTAGCAAAGTTTCTTCATCCTTCCAATTAGCATAGAATCCTATAATAGAACTTAGATAGAGTAGAATAGATTTGATTTCATGCAAGTAGATAATTGTCGAATGTAGTGATTGATTTGAGCAAGCTTCGCTAGTCCATACCACTAGCGAGCTCACTAATGGTGGGTTCACCTTGTGTGGTCAACTGGAATAGTTTGGATCCAACTTCAGTTATAATTTACATGTTGGTATGTGTCGTTGTGATGGTGTATTCATGTTAAATTGTAATCTAAATATCTCTAGTTCACTCCCTTGAAGATTGCACCAATTTTGTGGAAGTTGTCCGAGGTGAGGCAAAGCAAAGCTTGGTTGAAGTTTGTGAGATTTGACCACCATGTCCCACGCCTAGTGTAAATTAAAGTTTTTTCTAAATCTCTGCAGCCATTCAAATTCAGCATTTTCTGGTTAGTTTAGGAAACTCGCACTTCATTGATAAATCTCCTGAATCTTGAAAGTCCCTTTCCCTTGAATGAACAATTGTGTAAGTCCCCTTGAAATACCAGCAAAATCACATCAAGCCAACTAAGTCTACATCCATTGCATGAACCTTGGAGTTGAATGCATGATCTTTCGCAATCTTAGCATGCAAGAGATTTTGATCAAGAGAGGATAGAGTGACTGTTGGAAACTTTATTTTGTGTTGGTGCAGTCATAAAACACCTATCAACACGTAGAAAGAAGTTATGCTTTACGTGCAAGGAACTGTGGGAACCCAGTCATAGGTGCCTTGGGAAAGACAAGGTGCACTACATAGAGGTCATCTTAGATAATGATGAGGAGATTGTAGACATGAGTTCAGAGAGTGAGCATGAGGAGCGGCCACAAGAGCACAATGATGCTAATGTAGGAGGTATGGCGCATGGAGCTATTGCCTCGTTATCTGGAGTTCCTAAGTACCAGCCTTTTAGACTGAGAGGAGTCATGTGTGGACAACGAATTACTTGTTTGGTGGACAACGGGGCAACTCATAATTTTATTGATGAGGGTCTAGTAGTGAAGAGAGGAGTGCAAATGGAGGACTTTCTAGGATTCAGTATCATGACGGCTAATGATTTCAAAATGAATTGCGCGCGGAAGGTACTACAGTTGAGCATTCAGTTGAGAGACTATACAATCATTGATGACTTCTACGTGATTGTGATCAGCATGATCAATGTCTTGGGAATTTAGTGGTTGCATTCACTTGGCAGGTACAGTCAAGATTTTCAGTCAATGGAGTTGGAGTTAATGTCAAAGGGGAAGAGGATTGTATTGAGAGCTTTGGCAGATAGTGCACTAAAGGTAGTGACTACAACAAAACTAGAAGCTTTGTTTGCAAGCGGCAAGAATGCAAGGGCAGCTCAATACTTTGTCTTCCGAATTTCCTTCCAAGGATGACAGGGAATACCATGTGGATGACCCAATAATGTTGTGCATAAATTTTCATATTTGGCAGTGATGACTGCAGCTGATCACTTGGGGTTGTGTGCACAGAATGATCATGTTAGTACGCGGATTTTGAGTGACATTTCCTTTGAGGTTCTGGATCTAGGGATTTGCATGATTATTAGTCAGCTTCACAGGGTACTGCAGAGAGATAGACTTGCGGAGTTGGATTGTATCAGAGTAGCGCAGTGACCTTCTGCGAAGACTAAGGTATGGGATAGTGAGTTTGTTGATTACATGTTGAGGATTTTTGCACTACTATCCAGGAGAGATAGGATGATGCTATTTGTAGATCCCTTGCAACTTAGTGTATTCGATAGGAGAGTTCACAGATTTATGAGGTTAATATGGGATCCTAGAAGTTGATGTTGGGCATGGAGTTATTGATTGCGTGGGACAAGCAATTTTTGAGAAGAGAGGATTGTAATGTCCCCGATTTCCAAAATTGTCGCCACCAAATTAATTCAATTAATTAAATAGTAAATTGTCCAAAAATATATATATTTGTGGACATTTATATTTAATTAATTAATTAACGTTAAAGTGACTTTATAAAATATATATATTCAAATATCATATAAAGTTACTTTACAAAAGCAAATTAAATAATATTTAAATATTCAGAAGGTGGTGAATTATAAAAAGGTGGCAGAAATGAATTGAGGGTTATCTTTCCGAAAATTATTAATGTGAGAAGATCTGAGAGCTCATCTTTCAAAGACTTGAGGACAGAAACCCTTGAGCAAGTGGATTGGACAAAAACCTAATTTATCTACTAGGTGAATTCATCTCAAGGTTCATAGTTGGATTTATTTGGGGAAATTTGTGAGTCTTCATCGAAGACAACTTTCAGGAATTAAATCAAGCGAAATCTGTTTCATAAGCAGCAATATTTCAGTTTTATCTGTGGGGTTTTATGCCAATCATGTGAAATTGAGTATATATAAAGTAGCAGTTATTTTATGATGGCTATAGCCTATATCGGGTGAAATATATATGCCTCATTGTTTCAGCTGTCAATGATAAATGGTTCAAGTTATATTATTTAATATTCCTGTGCAGAGATAAAATGTTTAAAAGCAATACGTGGGCCTGAAATATATTTTCATTAACAACTAGTATTTAAGTCTTAGCAGTCGATAATTATTGTTTAATCTGAGGCTGAAAGTTTGAGTATCAAATAGCATATTGGAAGGAAGGTTTTTACTCAGTGACCCTTATTATTCCTGCCGTCCCTTACATATTGGAGTTGGATAATATTGGGAGCTGTTAGAGTTTACCTCCACTCACAATAGAGTTTGTGGCATTTGGAAGAGAGCCCTATACAGGCAACAATATCCTGGCCAAACCATTGGACGCAAGGAATTAATTAAGACTGCTGTAAATGTCTTCATCACTAGAAGGAACCGCTGATTAACATAGGGAGGCCTTGAAGGAGTCAACAGGGTTAGCATTGGTGCGCGTGAACTTTGGAAGCTAGCGGAGGAGTTTCAAACCTCAAAGATGGTTGCTATTCATCACCATATTATTATATCTACCGCCCTTCTATACTTCATGGCTGAGTCTAAGGGAGCCTTCGTGGACTTGAGAGAAGTCAGAAGCAGTTATCAAGTCTTGTGTGCTTGCTAGCTTCTTCATTGCTAGCCGCCAGATTTTGAAGTTGATAATTGAAAGGCCGCCGAATCATTTCCAGGTCAGCTTATCAATGTAGAAATTTAGTAATCTTTCTTCCTGGCAAAGTATAGTCTGATAAGGAAGCTTCATACCATCTTTACATATCATTATCAAAATACAGTTGCGGAATAATCTGTCTATGATTAATTTCCTGTACTGTACTTGTCAACTGAGTAATAAGTTTCAGCAAGTAGAGACTTAGAAGCTTTACAAGATTAAATATTGCTACAGATGTTATGGGTTTCATGAAGGTATTTGGATATTACTCCTGGATGATGTTAAGCCAGTAATAATGATTGTATACCCGTAATCTTGTATCTGCTGTCACCTAGCCCAAACCTGTGAATGAGAAATAGAATTCTGAAGCAAAAGTAAAGTACTGGTCTATATGTTCTGAATTGTGATGAGTGTTATAAGGAGATTTGCAAATATTAGTATATATACATCTGCATATACAGAGGATATTCTGTTACAAATCAGATTATGCAAATAGTTTGACGAAATGTGTGCATTGACAAACTCAGGAAATCATAAAATTTCGATCCAACTGGTCCAGGTCATTACATGCCAACTGTACCTCAGTTCTTGTCCTTTATTGGGGCATTTGACATGGCTCAGACATAACTGATAGAAGGTGAAGAATCACTTATGGAAGAGCAATTGTTTCATCTTCATAACAGTTCTTGTCCTTCTGTCATAGTATGATCAACTATAGATAGTTAGAGAGATAGACAAAGAAATAGGAAGATAGACAGCCATTCATCTCTTCATGATGATGTCGTGCACAAAGTGTCCAGATTAATACATTTTCTGTTATGGTCCTGTATGCTTAATATGCTCAATTTTTAATGTATTCTATTTTTGAATTCCTATTTTGCATTTGCTTCCACATATAACATATCTAAGTTCTAGCAATTTAGAGTATTGTCCACAAGATATCTCCTGCTATCTGAATCACTTGTTAAAATACTTTATATTTAAATATTGCCATTAGAGAGATTGGATTCTGTGGTAATACTCCATATTTTCAGGTCCAACAATCACCAGCACCAGTTTAGTAATGGCTAAATCTGCAATGTTAGTGACATACTGCAGTATATGATTTGAGATGTCTGATAGATAAAAGCCCCTACCACTGTGCTCTTATTCCCTTCAGCTTGTTTGCTGCAACCATGCTCTTGGAATCACACATTTCCACACCAACATCCTTGTACTCAACATGATTAACAGGTGCAAATCCAGAATCCACCTCCATAACAAAAAGAACAGACTCTATGCTGAAATAGGAACGAACCAAGATAATAGATTATGGGAGATGTAAGCAATGGGAAAGCTGTGACATTGATTGACATCATGTTAGTCCTGATGTTAGAATGCTTAAAAGTAGCCTTTGCAACATGGATAGTGAGATCTCTGTCTTTGATCACCTAATCCTTCTCATAAATGAGCCTTTTCCTCACTTATTAACTCCTCCTTTTGAAGCACCCCGACTTTGCCAGTAAATCCACCTATTCTTACGCTTTTCTGAAGCAATGATTGAAGGTGTCCTCTTCAAAGGCTGAAGATACATTCCTTACCTTTGCTACAATGTTAATTTAAATGCCAATCGGGGGCACATCACTTAAGCATACTTCTAATAATTAATAACAAGTCTGCTTCCACAATTAAGCATCTCACCCATCATGAATGGCCGTCCTAAGACCCTTGACTAAGCCTCTAGCCTCAGCTAAGCTTTGGTGCCCAGAGGAATGTGAAGAGAAAGAGGCCTGACAAACATCCTTCATTTCAAAGGATGCCACAAGCCAGCAAAATACCATAATTAGAATTATAAGCTCCATCAAAATTTAACTTTTAGGGAGGTTGAACCTATTTACTAAAACCCTATTCCACTTCCTTCTCCGCTAAACACCTTGTCAGGGAGAAGAAATTCCTGTAGAGGAGTTTATGTGGGAACATTGTGCACTGTAATCTCTGACAATCCAAGGTAACGTTTTTTATTTATTCCTCTTATGGTGGCAATTTGCTTTCAACAAGTTACAAAGCAATCAAGTTCAAGGCCTTAGTGTCTCAAACTATAAATTATAACTAGACAAAGTTCCTATGCCCAAACCAACAAATTACTGAAATAAATGATACTCGTGGTCAATAAATTACTCACAGCTCATTGATTTTCTTGGCACAAATATGATTCAGGGTATGCACTGTTTCGCATGAGCATATTGGAAAGAAGTGACCATTAAAAATTTCAGATCCTTGCAATATTATTATATTCTTGAATTCCCATTATTCGTTCAGCAAAATTCTTCTTCAGGAGAGTTTAACAAGTAACAGGGTTCAAGGCATGCTAACCATTTCCCTACAAATATACTTGAGGTCAAAAAAAAGTGAAACACATTTGAGCAAAAAAATTTGGGAAAAAACCAAGGCATAGGAATTTTTTCAAGAAAACATCTCAGACCGTGTAGAACTTCTTTGTATAAATTTTTCAATTGAGAGTCGATTAAGGTATGTTGGGCAATGCTGATACCCTTTTTTGGCACTCCATACCTCACAGGTGTAATGTCCCTTTTGAGAGCAAACTAGGGAAAAATCAAATAAAAATTATATTTCATTATTTTTTAATATTGGCGCCCAAGGAGAGGAAGAAAACAATATTTAATTATGAATTTTGGCACCCAAAATACTTTTATATATTTGTATTTTAGTGGGTGGCCCCTTTTGGAGAAATAAGGAGAGAAAAAAATAAATTAATTTGCAAGTTGGCGCCCAAGGAAGGAGAATAAAAAATAAAATAAAAAGCAGTTTTTGGCACCCAAGTTGGGTCGGCCAAATTGAGGGGTAATAAGGAGTACTCACATAAATACAAGTTCATTTGGAGACTTTTGATCATCGACAAATTATCTCTGCTTTCCTGATCTGCACTTTGGTGAATATTCTGAGGAAAACCCTTAAGAATACAGGAGGAGTTGGACGAAAACCCAGCTCTTCAATGGAGGACTTCATGATGGAGGTTCACATGCGCTTCAATGGAGATTTTTGATAGTTTTATGCTCAGATTTTTGCATCAGGATAGGTGACTAGTTGGAGGGGCGAATTTGGGCAAGTTGGAGGATATTCTTCAAATTTTCAAGGGTTGCAATTTGCAAACCCTATAATCAGACCAGCAGGCCAGCGCATCCTTGGTAGGGTTTTGGTGTCTTTTTTCATCATAGATTTGCATTGTATTTGCATCAGTGTGAGCTGGAGCATTTCGCCCAGCTAGGGTTAGGATAGGGGACCATTTTCATTACATAACCTGGGGTTTCTTGATCAACAAACTTCTATATGTTGGTGGGTGTGTTTGGAGCCCATTTTCATTGTGACATTGCATCAATTAATAGGTTTGATTTGTAGCAGCAACTGAACTTTGAATATCAGAATTTTTGTCTTATATTGGTGGTTGTTTGGGTACTTTATTGTGTGGTTTTCATGCTTATTCATGGTCATAAAAATCTGTTATATATCTGGGTGCTATTGAGATGAATATATGTTGCTGCTAATGCATAGATGAACTCAGAAATTCGCATCAGCAAACTAGGGTTTGAGCAGAAATATTAAATCAGAAAATTAGGGCATCATTTTATGTTACAAAAATCAGAAAAATTGCATATATATTGTTTGGGATATTTCAGGAGGAGATTATCTCTTTGGGTACCCCTGGATGTTGGTGTCGCTGGTTCTCTAAGGTCTGTTTACTCTTCAAGTCTATTGACATTTTTGTGGACCAGCTTCCTCCCTTTAGATATTACTTATGTGCTCCACGTCACCTTCTAGGGAAAGTAGTGCTAAATCAATCCATAAGAGATGACATCTACTGTTGATACATCCAAGCTACTTGGACCTCCCCTTTGAATTTTCTCAGCCCCAAACTAGCTTTCTATGCCAAGAATTTCTCACAAGTTGTTGATGGGACCATTGTTCAGGCCCCCTATCTCCAACATTATTAGTCTCCTACTTTGAGGATCACCTTAGTTGATTGTGGGTGTACTCCCATCAGCTTTGGATTAAGAAAGACCACCATATTTTACAAAGTGAAATATTTTGCCACCTTTTTTCTCTTCAAGAGGTGGAGTCTAAGGAGCATTTTATTTTCCAATGTTGAATCTACCATGAAATCCAAGAACATACTATTATTTACATATTTATATAAAAATTCTGGTGGTTCTCTATCCACTTTCTTTCGCTACCTTGATTAGAGGTGCTTAGCCCTTATTCTTCGTGAGGTCTCTAGGTTTGGGCATATATCTCTCAATGTTAGTCCTAGATCTACCAAACTGATTAATTCCTTCTTTCAACCCATCATAGATGCTGGAGTTGTTAAGCACTCTTTGGATACTGCTGATTCATGTACAGGTGGGATAGATTGGTAAGGCATTACTCATCCTTGCAATCTACCATTGCTAAGGCTCCTCGACACCCCAACACTCACTCTAATGATTGTGGCTCTATCTCTTCTCAACATCCAGGGCCCTCTCCCACTTCTCTTCCAGGACAAAAATCTCAGGGGCAAGCTCGCATTTCCAGTTTTTTCATATTACCAACAGTTCTTCACCTTTCAATGTTAGAAGTGGTCGTATGCACAATTACTCCTACGATTGTCCAGCCCAGCCCCCTTAGTCCTGGACTTTTTCCGATGAGCATTCTCAGACTCTGCATTGATAATCCTACAGCGATCAATGATAATATTGTTGGCTCCTACAATACATCCCTGAACACTTACACCTGAGGATTTGGTTCCCCACCTGGGTGGTCTTCTCTGTTTCTATGACTTTGCAGGGCCTTCACCTACTTATGTATTTATAAGTTATTACTGCACTAGTTTGGGGGTTACTCTTTTTAGATTAACACCTATGTTTATATTTTATTTTCTGGCTTTTCCATTTTTTCTTCGTCTAGGGCTTATTTCCCTTAGTCCTTTGCTATTGTACCAGCTGTACATTCCCAGTCACTTTGATTTAGTTTCTGGTCTTTCATAGACATTAATATAATTTATTTATTTACTTCTTTCCCTGCATTTAATCTGTATGTCTCAGGAAAAAAACATGGCTTGTTTTCTCAATATGGAGGTTTTTATTTTTTTGCTACGATGGTTGAAACTAAAAGTTCAAACTAAGGTCCACATGGATATGCAAGTATAGCCCTTATTTCTGAAAAACTAAATGAAACAATATATAAATCTACTATTACAAATACAGTAGACTACTGACTGAATAGTATGCTAAACATATTTCAATAGGATAACGTACTGTCACTCAAAGGATCAAACAACAAGCATACAGATTGACAATTCTGTACTACAAAATGTGTGCAAGAATATGAGCCAAAATGAGCAGATACATAATAAATCGTCTTTACTTTCATTAGAATGATATGAATCATGCATTATACGCCAATGAAATATAATTTTGATCTAATATAATTTCCCAATAGAACCAACTCTGAAGTAGAGGGTAAATCAGATATATTATCTTGCTAGTTACCAAGAAGTGGTAAGCAGAAATATTTCACACTGTTTACATAGACATTTTCCATTACCAAACAAGGAGTGAATTACAGAAACCCAGTCTAATTAATCTAAACCCAACCAAATAGCCTGTCAGACCTAATTCTCAGTGTAGCCTATAGGTATAAACTCACTCTGCAAGTACAAAATCGCACCTGTAAAGCCAATCCTTTGCAACCACTATCAACCCTTCCGTATTTGGTCAAATTTTGGAAGGACAAAGGCGGATAAAATTTGCTTGCACACATTAGTCCTGTGTGCCAGACAAAACAGCATTAGCAATCGCCAACACGGCCACATGAATAAACAATTCATAAAAGACCATGATATGCTGTTCAAATCAACTGAGAGAAAAAATCAAGGGTGATTAAACTTGTTGAAACATCTCAGGTCACTTAGAACCAAATATTTTTATATCAACATGGTTACTACCAAAGCAAGCTCTTGTGTTCATTCCCAAAGAAGCCCCGTTCAGGATATAGCAAAATAGTCCAGTGAAACTAAAGTAGGTGATACTCTTTCCCAAGCACTGCAATGGGGGAAGGAAGTTAGTAATTTTCATGTACTGATAACAAATGGACCAGGTTTCACAAAATATGCATCACCCTATTGGGGATATAACCATCAATCTACAAGAAAATGATCAGTGACCATTTCAGATGCAAATATGAGTTTCTCTTACTAAAGGCACAGCCAATTGAGAAAGGCAATTGGATAGGGAGACCTACTTTTCCGTGTATATTAAGGTGAGACAATTGATATATTACCATTTTGCAGGGCTTGCACAATTCCGCCTACGACTGGGTTAATCCCTGGGTCATCAAGATCCCCTGATATTCATGACAGGTACATATTCCATGCTAGAGAATTTCTTGCAGCTGAGTTTTGAACCCGGAATCACAATATGTGTAGGTTAGCATTTGAGCCCTGAGCCTCACCAGTTAAAAATCAGATCAAGCCCTTGTGCCCAAACCAACAAATTATCACTAGACTAGAACCATGTACCCAAAACCAACGAATAATTAACATAAATGATATTTTTATAATCAGTAAAACATTGACAACCTTCATTGGTTTTCTTGGCACATATTTTTATCCAGACCATAGTGATTTGGAACCATGGCAAAAAAACAAAAGTACCCAATAAAACTTTCAGTTTACTACAATACGATTACTGAGCAATATGATTCCGTTTTAATTGCCATTAATTCCTTGGGTTTAATGCTTCTTACAGGAAAAATTGAAGCTAAAACCCCAACTGGGAATCCAATTATAACCCTCACTTTCTGACAAAATCAAACGCAATGCATTATAAACATACTACCACAAATATAGCATGCCTACGAATCAAATAATCAAAAATAATTTTGTGGGTCTTAAGAAAATCATGATGGATTTTCATTTCAAGAGTAAGCACACAAGTAGACAATTCCATAGTAGGGAGATACTGCAGAAAAATCATGTTTAACTAGATATTAGTACAGGATGCAGATGTTTTGGTGAGAAAATTACCTTGCTGCAGCTCTCCTTCCAAGCAATTAAAAATATGTTGATCGGAGATGGGATGCGCTCAAATACTGCAAGATGGTATACTTTTAATATAACTGAAAGTCAGTGGGAGAGTTCATGTTTGTCTCAATCACTCCCACATGTCATGAATATAAAAAATCCATTTGTGTATCTGAGTTTGTGATCAGAAATGTTTATTTTAACAAGTTGACAATGCTCCTCCTGTGCTTTGATGGTGGACGTGACGTGAGATCGATCTTTCCTTCTTTTTTTAATGGAGTTGAATAACTACTGGTTTGTTTCATTTTTTATTTCATTTTATAAAATGATGGTTTCAATTCGTGATTTATAATATTGTTTTTAACGAAAAGTGTCTACATTATCGTTTATAAAATAGATTTATATATATATTAAAAAATATATTTTAATGATGAAAATTGTATATTTTTGTTTTTTATGTTATGTTTTGGTTTATATATTATTTTCAATATTAATATGTAATATTTAAGAAGTTTTATTTTGTATGGAAGTTGGTTAATGGTATTATCTTATATTAAATCTTTATTTTTATTTAATTTTTTGAATAATATTAAATCTTAATATTACTCATCATTAAATTAAATTAAATTTTATTTTCTAAATATTACATTTTATTTTTGATTAAAAAATGTGAATTAAAAATTGTTCTAAATTATGTCTGAATTCCAAAAGTCTAAATTTAAAATTCAGATCCTTATCATTTTTATTTTTCTTTTTTAGTCTTATGAGCCAACTAGAGTATGAATTGTCTAATTACATGCTAGAGCAATGTGTTTAAAGACTAACACTAATTGGAATGAATTGTAAGATTAAATGAGAATCCAAACACAAGCATAGATTAAGATGAATAAAGACAAGTTATAGAAGTGGATATTCTTAAATATCATATAGTTCAACAATCAAAGAACAATTTTGGCCAATAAAAATAGAACAAATATTTGCTTCTTTTAATGTCGATGAGTTGTAAAATTGTTTTTAACTATTTGACCATTGAATCAAATGATGTTTAAGTAGAGTATATATGAACTTCATGCAAACAAAAATTATGTAGAATGTATATGTAATGAACCTATAAGAAGAATAAGACAATACACATAGAAATAGCCAAATATAGATAAACAAAATGTCTTTCTTTCTTTTTTATCTTTGGAGCACCACTTCAAGGGGACAACCTTCCAATAGAGCTTACACTCCAATTATGAACATCAAAGGTACTTTCCATTGGGAATTCATTACAATATATAGAGTTTTGATAAAGGCAACTACTACCATCCCATGCATGTGAGATAATTACTTTATTCTAGCTAATGAGGGGGATGACTTAAAAAGCATGTGCATCCACAAATTTATTTAATATTACCTATGGTGACGTAAAAAATATATGCACCGAATTAATACTAGCTACTACATAGTAGAATGGGGTTAATAACATTGCTTCCCCCTTCAAAAATCTTTGTCCTTACTGTTTGAAACGAAGAAACTAGGAGAGAATATTGGTTGCCTCCCATGTAGCATCTTTAAGCTTAGACCTTTTCATTGGACTAAAATAAAATCAACAAAATGAGTGCAAAGGTGTTTGGTGTGTTTGTCTAGTATAAGCTTAGGTTATACAAATATAGTTTTCTCCTCATTTAATGTTGGTAGCTTCATTAGGATTTGAGCAATAGTCTCAATCACTTTCTTGAGGCAAGATACATGGAAAACTAGGTGGATCTTAGAAGAGGGTAGGAGTGCCAACTTGTATGCGACCTCACCAATGTATTGGATAAAATTTTGGACCCAACTTATGACCTTACTTGTCCTGCATGACATGTTTTATATAGATAGAGATATAAAAAGATCCAATCACCATTCACAAGGGTACATGTTGTTTGATGTCGATGTACCTATGGTTTCATATAATTTTATGCCAACACAAAATTGGCCTTAAGAAGAACCTAGGAAGAACCTAGAATATAAGTACCCAAAGAAGTTGGCAGAGTACTATAAAGGGCCTCATAAGGTGTCATCTTAGAATCACTATGATAAGTGGTATTATACCGCCACTTAGTAAGAGAACCAACTAGCCATGGATTGGCCCTATTGTTTAGACAGAAAACAACACAAGTAAGAAACATGGAATTTGTTAACAATATTTATTTAGCCATTAATTTGAGGATGATTAGTTGAATTCATGTTCTAGGTAGTTTCATACAACGTAAACAATTCTTACCATAAATTGCTAATAAAATTAGGGTCTTGACCCCTAACAATGCAATGAGACATCTTATGGATTTTGAATATAGAACGCACAAAGTGTTGAGAGACCATGACAATGGCATGTAATGGTGAGGAAATGCACAAACAAAATGACCTATTTCCCTCCCAACATTGGAAGCCCTACAACAAATTCCATATAAATATCAACCCAACCCTTATCTAGAATAAGAAGTGGTTACATAAATCTTGGGCTTCCATAATTTCCCTTTTATTACATTGACAAACATCACATTTAGTTACAAAATTGTTAACATTCTACCTAAGGTCATCCCAAGAGAAATCTCATTTCACTCACTCATAGGTCTTCAAAAATATTGAGTAACCTACAATAAACGAGTTAAATTGTAAGAGTAATTGGGACTTAAGCTAAGAATTGGGAACTAAATAAACCCAGTCCTAACATGTAAAGATTTCTTTGGTCTAGTATAACCCTAGCATAGATTGTGGTTCAGGTTTCAACCGTCGTCCCTTTCCTACCAAATCTTGTTCATCTAATTGGGTACTAAGATGAAAAGAGAAAATATTGTTCCTACCTCTTCATTTGATGTGAGAAGGCATCTATTATAACATGTTCCTTACCCTTTGTGTAAACTATATCATAATCCTATCCATGCATTTTAGTCACCCATTTTTATTGTTTAGGGGACAACACTCATTTCTACAAAAAAATATTTAAACTAATATATTTTAATCTAGAATATTTAGCACAATAGGTAAGGACATCATTATTGTGTAGCATGAAGAATAGCCAAATTTTCTTGTCCATATGTAGATTTAGCCAAATTGCACAATGTAAATTACTTGCTATTGTGGGTGATGGCCTACCTTCTTGCATCAACACTACAACCATGCTAGTGTCTAAGGAATCACATTCAAGAATAAAGAGTCTATGAAAATATGGAAGGGAAAAAATTGAGTGGAACACATGGTAATCTTGAGAGAAATAAATGCCAATTTAGTTGCATCCATTTAAATTGAATTGTTTTTAGCAATATAGCCAAGAACCCAACAATTTTACCATACTGGTTTTGTGATAATACCCTATCAATCCTAAAAAGCTTTGAAATTTATTTTAGGGGCTTTGGGCTTGGGCACTCCTACATCATTATAACCTTCTTAGGATCAACCTATACACTAATGCATAAAAAAATGTATCCCAAATATTCCACTTGTTAGAATTGAAAGGCACAAGTTTAAAACAATTACAAAAAAAGAAATACATGCTTAAAATGTATAGTGTCTAATCTCTAGATGATGAAGACGATCAACCTAATTTATGAATATAAATGAGAATGTCATCAAAGAATACCAAGATAAATTTATGCAAGTAGTTGCAAAACACTATATTCATGAGGCTCCAAAAAATAGAAGCATTAGTTAATCTAAAAGGAAATATCAAAACTTCATAATGTCCTTCATGAGTCTTAAAGAAAATTTTAGGAATATTAACTTCTTTGACACTAATTAGCGATATACAAAATGAAGATTTAGTTTTGTAAAGATTTTTTCCCCCAAAATATCATCCAACAAAGTATTGATAATTGGAACAGGAAATTTATCCTTGGTAGTGTTGGTTAACAGATTTGTCACTTCAGTTTTATACTCCCTTGCCCATGTCAATGACAATCTGACCAACAGTTGAATCACTTGCAATGGTATGTGCAAGTGCTCTCTACTTGTTTTACAAGGCACAACTACCTTCGAATAATGTGCAATGAATGAAAACGGGGTATGTTTTTAACAAGAAAGTAAAAAAGGCATACTAACATTTACCCATAACCATGAAAGTAAATGCAAAAGATTAATTCCAGAGTGAAGTGAACGTAGACAAATAACACAAAGTTTACTTATCCCACGCTCACAAATGATATCAAAAAAAAGAAAGAACAGCAGACCCCTTTCAACAGATGAGTTACTCCGAATTCAAAGCTTCAGAATTAAATACATACCAAGTCCGATATAACAGAATAACACTGAAGAGTAATTACAAAGAAGTACAGTTCATTGCAATCAAAAGAAAACATTAATAAATTCAAAGACTCAGGAATATCATCTTTATTCCTTCAATGCTAATATGTGAACAAACTCAACATCCCTATACAACAAAACTGTGTTGAAAAGAAAACAAAACTCCTCCCTCCTTCCCCCAAATAGCTTAGAAAAAAAGATCCTCCTGTTCAGACAAAAATTTTGATAAATAAGTCCCCATCACCAGACTATTCAGTTTCCCGTAACCGTTTGTAATTGTTTCTTTCATGCCGAACTTTCCGGCATCCTTTTGTTTTTTCATGTTTCTTCTATTCTTTTTAAATGGATGTTTATTGGTTATATTTACCCCATCTTTATTGCTCATCATGTTCTCTTGATTAGATGCAAGAGAAATTTCCCGAAGAAATGTTGCAAGGGCCATACCTTGAACTCCACGCTTTGTAGTCCCATCAAAGCTCACTTCATATTCTCGTAGTTGTCTTTTATGTAGCTTATATTTGCAAAATAAATAGGTGCACCAATACAATCCCATGGTAGATGTAGGCTTCTGGATATTGCTTAATGTTTCTGTATACTGTAGTACCAGCCAGACGACCTAGAACAGCTTCAGCATATTTAGCACACTCGGCCACGAGGTTGCCTTTAAAATGCGGCATAGCAAATGGAAATCTTCAACAATTTTCACGTACAGCAATAGATTCTTCCTTCAGGCGCCTTGCACAACAAATTGTTGTCTATTGCAAATATTTTACACCCCCTCCTTATGTTGATATGATCTTTTTTTACATGTAGCATTGGCAAACACTTTCTTCACAACACATAAACTAATAATGCTCAATGTGTGGATCAGCCGACTCATGTATCACAAATGCAAGAGATATCCCAACTCCAACGAGAACTCCAATCTCAATGCCAAGGAATAGAGTGGTAATGTTAGGAAAGTCTCGTTCTAGAGTATACTGCTATCTGATAACAAGAATCGATAGCCTCTAATGTAGCTGAAAAAGGGATAATAGTTTTCCCTTGGGTAATCAACATTTGTTTCATTGGCCATCATATGTGAACTCGAACTGATTTATAACAATTAGCATTTATCATTTGTGTCTATCTGAGATTTATGAAGGCACTTTTTAACAATTCCATTTCTGTGCAGAATCTAAATTTACCACGTTCCAAGACACATTTTATGGTGCCTTCTGTGTGCCCCAAATTTATATACCTATCCCATGGCAATTTTCCAAAGCTCCCATTGCTGCACAGGTCAAGAAATTGAAGATGCTCGCATTATTTTCTCAGTCCACTTTTCCTGCTTTGCTTGAACCATCTATTAGAACTGTTTCTCTTGCAATAATCTTGGAGATGAATTTGAATACAGTGTTCCAATTAGAGCATATTAGAAGATTCTCAACAGTACTAATAGTTGTTCGATGGGTCATGTTTTAACAAACCAAGAGAATTTCTAATTTCCAGCTTACACAGACAGAGATCTCCCTACTGTTCGAAACTCACTATTATTGCCTACTTCTGCATTGTTTTTTAAGAGGAGAACTAGCATCTTGATAAGGGAAAACTTTAAAACTTTCGTGATCAAAGTTGGAGATAACAGGTAGTTAATTTATTGAGTTTAAAAAAAATCAGATACATCTTCCAACCACTATCTTTCTTGGGAAATCATAATAATAGGAGGGGAGTAAGAACTACTAGTTGGGAAAATGAAATTGGCCTATATAGCTCTTTAAGCATATTCTTAAATGTATTATTTTGCTCAAAGTGATATCTATAGGGCTATATATTTGGAGGATGACTACTAGGAATGAGGGGAATGACATGGTTATGGGAGCATGGGTAGGAAACCCTATGACATCCTCAAATATTTGATACATTTATAAGAGGTATTGCAATTTATACAAAGGAGAAGGATTTGATTGAGGTTGAACCTATAGAGAGTTCCAAATTCCAAATTGGGAAAGGATGTCGAAACACCCCTTCTTCAACATTTTTTCTCATATAGACATATGAACATCACCTACCATCAATCCTTCTAATCTATACTCTTTGTCATTATGGTTAAATTTGATTCATAACTAGGAGAAGTCACAAGTGATTGGTCCTAAGGTTTGTAATCGTTAGATTCCCAACACCACATTGATGCCACCCAAGGAAAGAGAAAACATATTAGTGGTTAGTTGATAGTACCCCAAAGTACTTAGCAACTTTTTTTAGGTTACATTTTTTTCCTTAACAAGACAAGCCAAAGAAAAAAAGCACCATGAAATGTGATTGATTTAAACATGAAAACCTCTACCTTGAGATATTCTTTTAAACCACTTTATGAAATAACTTTTGAAGAATTATTCATCAAGGACATAGGTTTGGTTGGTCAATTTATCAAACTTCTTTGGCAATCCTATATTGAGTGTATCTAGCATAATTTAGTGATGTAAGGAAGTTAAGGTAGCGGAACAACTTCCTACACCAATATTGAGAGGAGGGTAATGTAAAAAAATTCAAATCTTTACAACACTTAGATAAATTAAACATAAACATCATGCATACCACAACACAGTGATTTACGTGGGGGAAAACCCTTTCATAAGAAAAACTCCACACTCCAAAAGTCACCCAATATATTATTCAAAAATCATAAAGATTATTACAATATACTTCCAGAGCAAGCTTCTCATAGGAGTATCACACACCATAGATTCAAAGGCAACACAACATCTATCAAACTCTTAAAATACATCACAATGCATAGTCATAATACAATGCCCTCATAAAATAGGGTTGCCTTTTAGGGAAAGAGAACACAAGAAAATATCTACTAGACCCCCCGTCGGGGGGTCCGCCTCCCCCCAAACCCCACAAGGGGGGTACCCTCCACCCCCTACAACCCCCCACACTCAATAACTTAACCTATTATAATTGCAAGGTTGAGACACCATTTTTCCTAACAAGTGGGACCACTAGTAAAATTTTCATATGCACTAGGGCCAAGGCAATTATAGGCTTCCTTGCCAAATTATACCCATGTGAGAAATGTTTGAGTTTGATCCAACCATTAAAACCACTAAATGGCTTATTTTTCTAGGTAGTAAGAAGCAATAGAAAAAATTTAATCCTAGGGAATTTGATGGAGGACAAATATTGGTTTTACTTATATAACCAATCGTTAGGATTAGTACCATAAATTTTGGGAAATTATAGTTTACCTAGGGGAATTAAAACTAACATTTATTTGGGGAGGTGAACCCATCTACATAATAACGACCCTTGTTTGAAGTATACACAACCCACAAATCTTCTAACTAGGATAGTATCTAGTGAAATTAATATTATGTGGACAATTATAGTTGGTCAACTCATTCATTGATAAACACCACAAAGAGCTCTAGTGGGTCTTAAAAACAACCCTTGTCATAGTGACAAATTCAAGGTAGCAAAAAAGGTTACCAAAGATATATAAGAAAGTGATCAAGATGCAAAGAGATGATCACAATAGTGTAGGTGCCTAAATGACAAAAATATGAGCTCAAGCTAAAAGAAGGTTATACAAAGCTATATATATCAAATTAAATGGCTCAAAAAGATTATCACAATATGACAATCCACTAGAAGGGGTAAAATTTGGCCCTCTTTTTTACTACTGCTTTTATATCTTTGGGTTGAATTTTTTATCAAAACTAAAAATTTATCTATATATTAAGAAAAAAATGACCTAGATGATATGAGAGTAGAAATATGAACTAAACTGAAAACTATGCAAGGACTTTAATAATGAAACAATAATTTTTAACTTGAAGATGATATGTTTCTCAAAAATAATATAGATATCTATTTGATTGATGAAAATAGCCCAATTGTAGACATAATGATTAACTATACTCAATATGAATGGCACACAGGTGGGGATAAGAGGGAAGGCTTTACAAAGTGTTTTTGTTCAATAATCTCATCAATATACTTATCCAATTCATAAACAGTGTCAACCCAACATTTTAGAGTGCTAAATAGAGGATTAAGACTATAATTGTGCCCACTATCTTGTCTTTGAGGTATAAGGTGAGTAACTTCCTAGGTCTAACCACTTATTGATGCATAAAAAAAATTAGGTGGTTAAAGGTTACTTGTGGTGGGGTTTGAAACAATCCTATGGGGTCTTTTGGTATACTTTAATGTACATGGAAGCTTATATAGTCATATGCAAAGGCTATTTAGGGCCTATATATTGGAGATAAAAAAACTCCTCACTTCACTAGACCCTTTATGGGAAATCTAGCTTAGCCAAGAATGATAGCTCTTATAAGGATATTTGAAAACCCATAACACAATGTTTCTAACTTGAAAATTACAAAAAATGTTTGCAAGGGAAAAAAAACTAGTGCAAATTAGGTAAGATATTTAGTGCCATTATCAATATAACCACTTTCTAACTACCAAAATCCCTCAAGCATGAGGTGAGAGCATATGGTGGGCAACTGTTAAAAAATTAAACTAATAATGATACTTATAAAAATGGTCCTAGAAAGTGCTCTAATACCACGTGTAATTAACATATGAGAAGAATACAACAACACACACAAAAATATGTAGAATAGAGAGAAAAATGATGCTTTTATTACCTTCATAGTGCCACTTTTAAGGGGCCAACCTCATATTAGAGCCTAGAATCTAGGTACAAATATCCAAGGTACTTTCCACTTGGGAATTCATTCCAATATATAATCTCATTAAATACAACTACTACCATCCCATGCATGTGGGATAATTACTTTATTGTAACTAATTAGTGAGATGACCTATGTCAAATAATATGCACATCCACATCTTAATTTAATATTATACATGAGAAAATTACAAATCGTATTCACCCAACTAATACTAGCTACTACATGATAGAATGGGGTTCATAACAATAAATATGTTATATTACAATATCAAGGATATGAAAAGATACATTGTGATAAATAGAGGAAATAGAATACAATATATAGGCTTTGGGATACACAAATCAAGATGCCAAGTATCCCAAAGGAGAAGTGGTGTCAAGTGAACTCAACTTGATAAGGGAGTAGTGACACCTAACCATCTTCAATCAAGAAGTGAATAAGGTATGGATGGCATAAAGCTTTCATCACTCAAGGAGTTGAAAATGACTCAATATTTATTAAATTACATAAGTAAACTTAATATAATTTCTTATTATATAATTACATCAATAACCCCTTAGTGCAAATTAGGAGAAATAAGAAATGGTCTTAGCAAAACAAGTCATATGAGGTATCCATTTACAATGAAGAACCTGCTAAGAGAGAAAGAAAAAAATATGTATCTCCCTCCAAATGCCATATTACTAATCTCAATTGGCTAACTAGGGTGTATCAATTTTGTATATTCTTTATGTGGTCATTTGGAAACCATCAAAAATCTCTTCTAGTTTTTTACCATGGCTTTGTACTATATATTCCCACCTTCTGAACCATACTATATATTCCCACCTTCTGAACCATTTTACGGGGAACCAAATCTAAGATATACTTTGATAAGACTCCATATCTTTATTACTACACTTGAATTTAGCTTTAAAAATTGGCTAAGAGAGCTAGGTCCCAATGTTTCTAGAGAACATGTTACAAATAGTGTAAACCTTGCATTTGAAGAGACTTAAGGAATAGACCTAGGAAACTCTATAAAGGGTTCAATCCTAGAAATTGATCACAATAAACCACTATTAGAGAAAAAAAAATGATGAATGCAAGAAAAAAACTTCCACAAATGAATGTGCACAATAATAATGTCAAAACCACCATACACAAGTGAATGAATAAAATACAATATGTCCTTGTATATGTAGGACAAGGAGGAAGAAGGGAGGTAGTAATATAATATTGACTACTCCTCTAAAAGTGGTGACACATGTGGGTCCATACTTGAAACAAATTTAAGGAAACATAATTAGTGCACTCATGAGGGGAGACCAAAAAAAGGAAAAGTCTCTAAGTGAGCTTAAGCTCTAGTATGAATAGGACAACTCAGTAGATGTGAAGTAGTTAGGTAAAACATATTTTCACACAAATCCATCCCTTAAGTGATACTAAGGACAAAACCTAAACAGTAAAATTTATAGATTTTAACAACAAGTCTTGGTGGTGTACCCATGTACAAGTATCACAAATGGAGAAAAGGAGAAAACACTACGTGAAAAAAAATCCTTTCCAAAAAAGAGAACAAATACAAAGGAAATAAGACTTGATATGATCCCCCAAGGATAACTTATTCCACCCCAAGCATGTGTTACAGCTCATTATAATGAGGCAACACTAAATATTTAGTGAAGGTGTCTACAAATTTCTTTTGAGTAGACAAATACTCTGAGAGAACATCATCATGGATGAGTTGTTGAATGAAATTCATATGTATCTCAATGTGCTTTTTCCTTTGATGCTCACTAGGTTGTGAGAAATGTGAATGCCACTTTGGTTATCACATCAAAGAATAGTAGGATTATTGGGTGGTAGATAAAATTCTACCATAAGTTGTTGAAGCCATAGAACCTTCTAGGTAGTAAGTGCTACACTTCAATACTCAACCCCAGTAGATGATTGTTGAACACACATCAAAATACTAAGATGGGGGGTGAATCAGTATTCTATCAAATCTCAAACCCTTTGGAACAAAAGAAACTTCAACCTATATCACATAAGCAAAAACATGAAAGATAGAAACAATGCACAACACCAAATATATGTGGAAAATATCACAAGGGAAAAACCACGATGAGAAATACTGCTAGGAGCTACTATCCTGATCCAACCTCACAAAAATAATAACAGTTACAACTTTGTTTTAGGGCTATAACCCAAGGAAGTTACTACTCCCTATATATAGGTTTTAGGGTCACTCCCAAGGAAGCTAAAACTTCCTATTGACTTTGTTTTAAGGCTACACCCTAAGGAAGCTACAACTCTCAGATTTGAGAACTAACTCAAGAATAATTACAGAATGAGAGTCCTTCTACTGTTTAAATTTGACAATTAAGCTTAATCCTTTTAATTACAATTCTACTTTTCACTTTCTTCTGCAACTTCTTAAACTGTCTTCTCTACTACTTATTGGCTCACTACTTTCAACATTCAAGATTTTTTCCCTTTGGCTCACTACCTCTAGCAAATAATTAAGCACCTTCTTCACTTCCCTTCTATCCCAAAAATATGTTCAAGATGATATCAAACAAGAACTAACACTTTTTTTCTTTCTCTTTCAGTCACTTATGCAATTTTCATTATCTCACACATCACATTCCATCACATCCACCTAGATCAACTAGGTTTACAATTTATATATAATATTACATTGATTACATTATATGTTGGCTCATAACAATAAAATTAATACATCTCCAAGTCAGCCAAAGATAAAATAATCATGCAAAGTGTCTTCTATCAACATCACTTACCCAGTATGAATCCACATAACCATGAATATCAAGGGAAATATCATCTTCAGTCAAATTACTATGATAACACAAGGAATACTCTAGGATATCATGCAAATATCTTAAGACTCTTTTAATTGCATCCTAATGAACTCTACCAGGATTAGACATATATCTAGAAAGAACTCCCATTGGTTAGGAAATGTCTAGTCTAGTACAACCCATAACATACATCAAACTTCCAACTACACTCTGGTAAGGCACTCTTCTCATGTCTTCCATCTTTGATGGGGATATTGGACAATCTAAAATAGATAAATTTGTTCCAACTAAAAAAGGAACACACAATGGTCTACAATCCTGCATATCAAACCTCTATAAAATTGAATTGACATACTTACTTTGGCCAAGCCATAGCTTTTTTTTTCACTCTATATCTTTTAATTTCCATCCCAAGAATGTGTCTAGTTGCACCAAAGTCTTTCATTTCAAATTTAGAAGCAAGTTGAGATTTCAGTTTTGAAATCATACCTTTCCCTTTACCAATAAATAACATATCATCAATGTATAATGCAATAAACAAGAAATGATCACCATTAGTTTTATAATAAACACAATGATTTGATTTAGAACACTTAAATTCCAAGATCAACACATATATCAAATTTTCGATACCACATTCTAGACTCTATTTTAGGCCATACAGAGATTTCTTCAATTTACAAACTAATTTACTTTTACCTTTCACCGTGTAGTGCTCTAGTTGTGTCATGTAAATATCCTCCTCCAAGTCACCACGAAGGAAAGCAATTTTTACATCCATTTGCTCAACCTCTAAATCATAAGCAACAACAATAGAAAACAAAAATCTAATGGATGTCATTTTTGCAAAAGAAGAAAATATCTCACCATAATCCTCATCCTCAACTTGAGAGTAACCTTTTGCAACCAACCTTGCTTTGTACTTCTCAATACCTCAATATGAACCAATCTTTTTCTTGAACACCCATTTGCAACCAATAGGTTTGCTTCCCTCAAGTAATGGTACAAGATCCCATGTATCATTCTTTTTCAAAGATTTCATTTCTTCATCCATAGCAATCTTCCAAGATTATGCATCATTCATACCTAATGCCTCTTCTACTGATTTGGGTTCACCCATGTTAGTATTCAAAGCAAAAATACATCTCCAATCATCAGATGAATACCTTTCAAGTGGTTGCCTATGTCTTGTAGACCTACGAACAAGCTGAGTTGGAGGTTCTTCCTCCTCTTTTGAAGATTCAAAGCTAGACGAGCTCTCCTCAACTTCTTGTCTATCCATGGGATTTGATTCAACTTTCTCAAACATAGAAGGAATTTGAATGACATCTTCTTGTTTACTTTGTTGTGGCTGTAATGTAATAGAATAAGGCTTAGTTTCTCTAAAAATAACACTTCTACTATATATTACCGTTTGTGCAATAAGATCCCAAAGCTTGTATCCTTTCACACCATAACTGCATTCGATGAAGATACATTTCATAGCCTTGTTCTCCAACTTTGTCTGCTTCTCCTTTGGCACATGTGCATATGCCTTGCAACTAAAAACTCTACCATGTCTTAATGAAGGCTTGTGACTCGACCATGCCTATAGGCATCTTATCAATAAGAGATGATTTAGGAGACTTGTTAATCAAGTAACAAGCAATAGCAACATCTTCAGCCCAAAACCTTTGTTCTAGACCAACACCACTCAACATACTCCCAACCTTCTCCATCAGTGTCCCATTCATTCTTTTTGCAACTCCATTCTGTTGTGGATAATATGAAGTTGTCTTTTATCTATGAATACCACAATCTTTACAAAATCTATCAAAATAACTAGAGCAAAATTCACCAACATTATCAGTCCTCAAACATTTTATTTTCTTTCTAGTCTTTAAATCAACTAAAAACATTAAATTTACTCCTTAGAAAATACACCCATGTCCTTCTACTATAATCATCAATAAATGAAACATAATATGTGGATTTACCAATTGAAGGAACATCTATAGAACCAAACACATCAAAATGAATAAGATCCAATACACCACATGATTTATGTGAACTCGAGTAAAATTGAACACGATTTTGTTTTCCATAAAGCAATGATCGCAAAAATCAAATTCGATATTATAATCAGACAACCCTTCAACAAGGTTTTTAATTTTCAAGGTCCTTAGACCCTTTTCTCCAATGTGGCCAAGTCTCTCATGCCATAACATATTTTTCTCTGTAGGTAACTTTGATTCAAAAGAAGGAGCACCCTTTGGTACCCAAAAGCCATGAGCATCTAATGAAGATGAAACCCTCACCTCTTCCACAAAACGGTGCATGCATCAAACTTATACAATGTGCCATATCTGACACCTTTAGCAATCACCATGACACCTCTAACCATCTTGCATCCTGCATAAAAAAATATTACTTGCACACCTACATCTATTAGTTTTCCCACAAATAACAAATTTTGTGCTAATATAGGGATATGCAACACACCATTAATCCTTTTTATTATAACATCAGGAAGCCTCATTCTAATTTTACCAAATTCAACATATTTAAATAAGAATCATCACCCAAGTACACCTTACCTCCATCAAATTCTTCATATTCAAAAAACCAATCTCTACTGAAGGTCATAAGGAAAGGTGCACCTGATTCAATTAACCATGCATCATTACATGCATGAGTTACCAAAGTTGTGCAATGAATGCATCACCATCTTCCTTCTCAAACTCAGAATCAGAATCATATCTCTTCTTTTTCTTCTTCTTTTCTGCTTTGTTGTCCTTACGAATATGTCTAGGCTTACCACAGTTCCAACAAATAACTTTGGATTTTCTAGGAGATTTGGATCTCCCCTTGGACTTCGATTTATCATGCTTCTCATTCTTCTTTCATTTTTCCTTATGTCTTCCAAAAATATTTAGGGCCTCCTTAGTACTGATGGATATATTTCTCCTCATCTCCTCATAAAGCAAAGAACACACCACATCTTTAGTCTTTAATATAACAAAAGTACCCCCAATATCCATTACAAGAGAATCACATGAATCAGGAAAATTACAAAGTCAGATCTAGCATTTCTCCTCCTCATCCATTTTGACACCAATTGATGCCAATTGAGCCACCAACATATTGAATGCTGTTTGGTGGTCTATAATTTGTCCACCTCTACCATTCTCAAGGAATACAATTTCCTCCTCAAGAAAATCTTGTTCACTGAAGATTTGGCTTAATAAATCTCACCAAGATTCTTCCATAGTTTTTGTGCAGAGGTCTCTTAATGGATATTGACTAAAACAGATTTTTCCAAGCATGATCTAAGTAAACCCTTGCCTTTATGGTCCATAACATCATATTGAGCAGCCAAAGTAGGATTTGTAGGTCTTGAAACATTCTCATCAACAACATCCCATAGATATTGATCTATTAATAGATCCTCCATCTTCAGCTTCCATATTTCAAAATAATTTCCAAAAAAAAAATTCCACCTCGATTCTCCTTGATGAACTTGCCATCTAAAAATTATTGCAACAAGATCACAAAGTATCTTCTGCACAAGCTCCCACTCAAATCTAGATTAGTTCAAAAAACCCAACAACCCACAACTAAAACCAAAGGTGATCAGGCTTTGATACCACTTGTAAGGAAGCTAAGGTAGTGGAACAAATTTCTACACTAATCTTGAGAGGAGAATAATGTAAAAATTTATAGAACTTTACAACGGTTACAAAAATAAGCATAAATATCATGCATACCACAACATAGTGATTTATGTGGGGAAAACCCTTTCAGAAGAAAATCCCCGCACTCCAAAAGTTGCCTAATATATTATTCATAAATCATGAAGATTACAATATACTTGTAGAGCAAGCTTCTCATAGGAGTATCACCAACCAGATATCCAGAGGCAATAGACTACTATTAGACTCTTAGAATACATCACAATACACAGTCGTAATACAATGCCCTCATAAAATAGGGTTTCCTTCTAGGGAAATTCAAGCCAACAAAATATCAACCATCAGATCTGAGACCTAATGATGAACAATTCAAATTTACAATAATACAATATACATAAAAGTTGGCTTTCGGGGGCAAGAAAACCCTTTCAAGAGAAAATCCCCGCACTCTGTAATGAAATAACTTCCACAATAGAAGAAGATGATATGAAATATGTTGCAAATATTTGATAATAACTGAGAATAACAAGCCACTTTGAGGGGGGAAACCTCCAAATATCTCCAATGAGAACACAATTCACAGTATAATGATGAAATGAGACTCACAACCTCCTATATATACCTGTTTATGCCTTGGATATCATCTAGGACGACTTAGACACCCCTATATAAGCCCTAGGTAGATCTAACTAATTAAATAATAAATAATAATGATAACATGACTTAATTAGGAGTTAAGATAGCCACAAGACAACTATTCATAACCCGGTGTACACTAATATTAACGGCGTAGCATGCCCCCCTCTTCAAAGAAGCATTGTCCTCAATGCTAATCAAGTGTGGATTCTTTTGAATGAACTCCTCAACCTCCCATGTGGCATCTTGAACTGGTAAATTCTTCCATTGAATGAGATACTCTATGAGAGTTCTATTCCTCGGCTTCTTCATGTGTGTTTTACGAATGCACTCTGGCTCCAAAATGATTCTTCCTTCTTCATCGAGCTCTAGCAGTACTGTTTGAGTTGGAATGTTATGCCCAATTACCTTCTTCAAACAAGAAACATGAAAAACTAGATGTATCTTTGTTGTTGGTGGCAACTCTAGCTTGTAGGCAACCCTACTAATCTTTTGCATGATTTGGTATGGTCCATAATACCTTGGAGACAACTTATTATTCTTTTTTTGTTGCTTCAGTGATATTTGCTTATAATGTTGCAATCTCAAGAAGACCCAATTCCCAACTTCAAAACTTATTTCACTGTTGTAGAGAAGGGGGATTCACTACTCATGAGTCTCTTTATTTTCAACAGATTCCCAAGGGGCGAACTACCCTCAACTACCTCAAGGAACAACGTGAGAGTTCTAGAATTCAAAGGAGTAATTCGCAAAAGTTTTCTGGACAAATTGATGAGCTCTTAGCCAAAGGACGTCAACGCGGCACATGGACAACAGTGTGACACATTGGAGTCCCAAAGGCACATTGGCTTCCTATACAGACTAGAAAGTGAGAATATCCCAAAAAATAACGTGACTACTAACAATTGAATTACTAAGAACTTTCAGAATGTGGGAAAATAAAAGAATGTGATAAAACTGAAATTAAAAAAATAAAAAATAAAAAGAAAAAATAAAAAGAAAGAGAAGGAAAGATAGAAACTGCTCACAACAACCCAAGTAATGAAGCCTCCAGCACGTGAAAATATTCAATACGTGCATGCATAAGATCTGGAGAAAATGTTGGGGCTGTATAGGGGTTTGCCTCAGTCAAACCCCTGTTTTGGTGTTCCCACCTCCACGAACAACTAGATAGATAGAGAAAGTGAACAAAGTAAGCAAATATGGCATGATACAAGCAATCCCCGCTCAAGGAGGAGAACCCGTATCACAAGATAAAGATGCAATTGATAGGGGATATGATAAATCCCGAGATACTCACAATCACAAGACAAGGGAGATGTCATCTATAAGGCTTAAGGAAGCCAAAGGGAGAGATAGAGCTACAAGAGCCACGAGAGCTGCAAAGAGCGCTATAAGAGCTTGAGAGTGTTGCTATAGCAAGTTGTAAAGAGTTGTGCAAGCAAGATAAGAAAAGCAATATAGGAGGAAAAGGCAGGAGCCAAAGCTATAAAGCTTTAGAGAGCCAAAAAAGATTGAAAAGGTAGCATATAAAGAGAGAATAAGAGGGAAAAGAAGCTTCCCAGGTGGTTACAAGGCATCTTGAGTCGTTACCACCGACAAAGTTAGTTGACAAGTGGAAAACATGCTCGGAAATGGCCTTTTGAACATTGAAATTTCATGGGACGCTAGCATGACGCGCAAACATCTGTGCGCTAGTGTCCAGACACATCATGCTACAAAATGATGAGAACAGGAAAAGCACAAAGTTTGATGCAAAGCTAACACACGAAGGTGGCTACTAAAAAGGGGTCATGAGCATCTTGAGAAGGGAAAAAGGCTAATGTGGGGTTTAAAATAAGCCTACACAAATGCTAAGGGAGTGGACACCAAAGTGGATACAAGAATGTATGTGAAATTGCAAGGGGTGCAATTTTACGACATTACAACTACAATGTTGGTCTACCTACTATTTCACTCGATTTTGTGCCATGGCTAAATTCTCCTTGAGTCCTCAAAGTACCTGTTGTTGATGAAGCAAGTGGTCCTTTACTGCTTTAACTCTTGGTGAAACCTTTAATGATGATGTGATGGAAGGAGGATGATATCCATAAAGTGCCAAAAATGGAGACATTTTTGATGAGCTATGAAAAGTGTTATACCACCATTTTGCGAGTGGTAGCCAATCTACCCATTGAGACTTTATCTGAAGTGAAACAACATAGATATCCTTCCAAACACTTATTAACAACCTATGTTTGTCCATCTAATTGAGGGCGGTATGAAGAGCTATGAGCCAATTGAGTACCCAAACATGAGAACAAATATTTCCAAAAGTGACTAGTAAAGATGGGATCATGATCACTGACAATAACCTTAGGTGTACCATGTAGCTTTTGGATATTCTCCAAAAAACCTTTTGCCACTACACTTGTTGTAAAAGGATGTGATAATGCAATGAAATGTGCATATTTAGTGAGGTGATCAACTACTACCATGATGAAATTATGACCTTTAGATTTGGGAAGCCCTGTGATGAAGTACATGGATACCTCTTCCCAATGCTGACTAGGAATAGATAAGGGCTACAAGAGACCTGGTGTCTTAATTGTCCCCCCTTTATTCCTTTGACAAACCAAACATTTAGCCATAAATTTTTTAACATCACCTTTTAGCCCTTCCCAAAAAAAATATTGCTTGACCTAATGATATGTCTTCAAAAATTTTGAATGACCACCAACTGGAGACTCATGTAGTTTTGTGAGAATCTTGTGTTTAAGAGTTGAATTCTTGTAGAGATACAAATTCTCTTTATACCAAAGAGTATCTCCATTCAAAAAAAACTTATTTGAACTACTAGGATCATTTTTTAATTGTTGGATGAGATTACTTGTCACAACATCATTTTGCCACTTTGCTTTGGCTTCTTCCACCCAATTTGCTTGTAATATTGAAAGGACACACAATAGGCTTCTTCTTTCTCATCCTTCCCAGAAAGTGCATCTGCCACAATATTTTCCTTCCCTTTCTTATATACAATCTCAAATTCATATCCTAACATCTTAGTGACCAATTTTTGTTCCACTTTAGAAGATAATCTTTGTTCCAAAAATATTTTAGGCTATCATGATCTGTCTTAACCTTGAAGTTTCTACCCATTAGATAAGGCCTCCATTGTTTAACTACGTGAAGGATCACTAGCATTTCCTTCTCATAAATATGTTTGAGTTGATTCTTACCCTTTAATTGATGGCTTTCAAAAGCAATTGGTCGACCTTCTTGCATGAGAATTGCTCCTATCCCACCCATTTTCAGAAGCATCACATTCCACAATGAATTCCTTGGTGAAGTTAGGATTGGCAAGCACTGGAGTTGTACACATAGCCTCCTTCAATCTCTCAAATTTTGCATTACCAGACTCATTCCAATGAAAAGAATCCTTCTTCAATAGAGTGGTGAGGGGTGTTGCTATACGACCATAATTCTTCACAAATATTTTGTAGTACCCTATTAATTCCAAGAAACCCCTCAGTTTCTTAATGGTTTTTGGAATATTCCATTCCATGATAGCCTTAATTTTGTTAGGGTCCACCTTTACTCCTTCATGTGAAACTATGTGTCTCAAATACTCCACCTCCTTAAGACCAAAAGCACACATGGATGACTTAGAATAGAGTTGATGATCTTTTAGTATTTGTAATGCTTGATCTTCAAGTCATCAAGAAAACAAGGGAAAAGAGAAAGGGAAGTGTTGGGGAATTAGGGTGATCTATCATCATGCCAAGATGACAAACCTCAAAAGTTTAATATGACAAAAAAGATAAGAAAAACAAACAAAATAAAAGGATAATGTATGCAAAAATCAAAGCAAAAAGAAAAAAGAGGGCCCCCATTTTAGCACTAGGATGACGAACCTCGAAAGTGTTAAGGTTCAGGTAGATTGGAGCAATAAACATTAACAATTATATGCAAATTAAATAACCTAGCAATAACAATGAAGAATAACACAAAAGAGGTCAACGCAAAAGTTTAATGTGGTTCACCCAATATGGGCTACATCCACAGAAACTCAGCCACCCAATGATTTTATTATCCAGTGCAAAGCAAATTACAATCTCACGAATGTCATACAACAACATACATCCCAACCGCTTATAACAAGCTTTTTGGAAGCTTCTAGAATTAGGGTTTTACAAAGTTGTTTTTTCACTTGACATGTTAATGGGAAAACCTTGACGTGTTATGAGTGTACATTACTTGCATGATCAGTCGCCACATATCAACAGAAAGTCCGACAAGACAACAAAAGACAAGGAAAACAAACCAAATAAAAGGAAATAGGCAAAAGGAAAATCAAAAAGAAAAAAGGGGGCCCCATTTTGGAAAGCCAAAATGGGGCATGGATGTGAGGCACAACATCTCTAACATAAAAATTTCTTTGAAAAGTAGGGGCATGTTGGTGGGCAAGTAGATGCAAGTAGGTGGGCGAGTTAATGCACATAATGCCATTATGTTTGACACTCAAAACTTTTGAAATTTCCCTTGGAATAGTATGCAAGTGCCAATCTTGTATTTGCAAACTCCTACTCTTACGTCTCAACCATGGCATTAAAATTTGCAAACCTTTGACAAAGACAAAGTAGAGTTGTCAAAGTATCGGGCCAACATTTACACATATGACCATTGGACTTGGGAGAGGAGCATAAAATCCTCTAATGTTTCAACATGGACCTTTAAAACTCACACTTTGTCAAACTATTGGGCCATCAAGCTCCCTTTGATTTGCATACCCATTGATTCTAGGACATGGGAACGCACACCTTCAATATCTTAACAAAACACATCCATTAGACATCATACCTCCATCAAACAACCCACTATGGGATTGGGGAAAGAGATTTTGTACTAAGGGAATGACCAAAATTTTGAAAGACTTAAGAGGAAATTTGGAGACCTAAGGGAAATGTCGAGGAATCAAACTTTCGAGGAATGCATGACCAAGATGACGAGTCCAAAAGGGATGGATGGATAAAGAAGTCTAAAAATCTAAAAGATAAAGAACAACTTTTAGGGAATCAGGGGAGGAAGGTAATGGAAATCTCAAAACTCCATGTTACACCCCATCTCTTAGTTACTAAGTTACTTTTACCTTTACGAGTAAAAATGGTGATAAATGTAAATCATGACTTTGATATGTGAATGAATACTTAAATATGCATTAAGATGTTATTGCTTTTTAAGGTATGATTGTGTTTTGAATATACATGATTATGGAAAATGTGATGAATGAATATATATTACAATATGATTACTTTAATGCTTTGATGATGCAAATAATTTATAATGTAAATGTGTTTCATGTGAACAACTAACTACCTTTGTGATGCACTAAGTTGGATGCAGGAAGGATTCGAGCCTTAGGAAAGAGAGGGGAAGTATCACTCAGGAGAAGAACTTGGTCTGGTAACCCTTAATGAGCCTAATTGAGCATACACACACTCACATCCTAGTTTGATCTAGTCGAGTCAAGTTGGAATGGGCTATGTGTCAGTAAGTTAATCCTTGGTTATAGTTTATGGGAAAGTTGGAATTTTTGAGTCATATCTTTGATTCTCTTTAATTATTTTATAGATTTGTGTCTTAGTGTTGAAAACTTTCGATTTGCATGATATATATATATATGATAGATTTATATTATATATTTGTTATATATTGGTACCAAATATAAATATATACACACAAATATATGATTTCATAATTTAAAAATGATATATATATATATATATCCTTGATAGGAAATTGCATATATATTACTTGATATATATATATATATAGCTATTGAAAAATGATTATTATGTAAATACTAGTATACTCATTTGTATTGCAATGTAAATTTATATTAAAATCTATATTTTAATATATATAAAATACATGATATATATATTTGAATGTATTTAAATATAAAATATGATAGTCAATATAAATATAATGAATTCATATATATGATTATATATTATAAAAGTTTAAAAACAACCAAGTTAGAGGTTAAATAGCCACACATGGGAAAGACTATGTGCACATGGGTAAAAGAAGAATGTTTTAATTGAAGTCTCACGCCATATGGAAGATGGCGCAACTAATATAATGTTGTTTTAAATACATCAGGGAGGCATTTAATATGTAAAAGGCTACGTCATGTAGTAGAATGCAATTAGGAATGTAAGAGTTTAAAACCATCATCATAGTAATGTGTGCAACACTTAAGAGAGTAAGCAAATGTATGGCACATATTTTGGAGGAGGTATATAAAATAAATAGTGTTGAATGTAATCTGGAATTTTTTTTAAAACCCACACAGAGAAAGGAGTTTGATAATAGAATGAGGCACATACATAAGCACTGCCATTCAAAGAGAAATGGCTAAGATAAAATCCGCACGTATATAGTGCATGAGAGACTAAGTCTTAGTGCCTTTAAATAGAACATAAATTATTATGCATTGAATCATTGGAAAAGAGAATGTTATGAATCAAGTTGTTGATATTTCAACCACGCTTAGCTAAAAATAAGTATGTCGACTTAGTCAATGCAAAGATGAAAAAAAATTGTAAGGGTAGTCGACTTGCAAATCAAATAGGAAACCTGTAGTAATACGTCGCTGTGCCTTTACTCAATAAATGATTCGTGTTGTCACAAGAAAGGAGTCAAATCATCCTTTCTATGAAATTGAAAATAAGAGGACTGTTATGTGTTGCAATCTAAAAGTTTAAATCAGCCACATATCATTCCAAATGAGCTGAGTCGATGCATTTTTGGTTTGTTGTTAGAGTGGTGGTAGATTTAATATAAAGTTTGTAGCATTAATATGCTCATATTTTGTTATAAATAGAGGTTTTCTCTCTACCATTTTTTAGCATTATTCATTTTGATTTTCTTATCCGTCATTCTACTGTAGTTTTTTGTGCAAGCATAATTTGAGAGTTTTTCGTGAGAAAGAGAGTTGTCTTTGTGAGTTTATGTTTGTTGAGAGTTCTTTGAGAAGAGGGTAGAGTTTGAAAATAAGTTCGGCTTAGAAGGAGTAGCTATCGTATTTGTGAAGGCTGAATTTGGAAAATAGTATTATCAATTGGAGCTATAAATCTAGGCATGTTGATATCTATTCCTCTATTATTTCATGATTGAAAGGTTATTTGTTTATAAATGCCTTTGTTTGGGAAAGATTGATTTGAATGCATGATAAGCTTGATTTTATGAACTTAATTTATTCCTAGTTTGGGATAATCTTGTGTGATTCTTGGTTGAGTCTTGAATTGGTGAAACCCTTTTATTTGAGAATACTTATATATACTATATAAGAATTTGTGTGGTTATAATGATGTTAAAACCGTACTTAATTTATCAAGACTATACATGTGTCGCATGTATTGTGAAGTATGGAAATTAAAGTGCTATCTTGAAATTGTTAGCTTATGATGATAGGTAAACCTATGTGGATAATGAGGTTAGTAATACAATAGGAATGATGGCATTATAGACATGTCATAATTGATAGGTTGTGTTGTTATGCAAACCATGTTGATAGTTTATAATTTATTGATTACTCATATCTCCTTGAATATGGAAATATTTGAGTCATACTGGATGTAGAGGTTTTAAGATAGATTATAATCACTTGATTGTTGATTATACTCTTGAATGGAGTCATTTATTGA